>SJYC01121125.1:0-53949 GCA_006408675.1 Madoqua kirkii
ATCTAATCTCACTAGGACTACAGCCTTGTCTAACTCAACTTGTGCTATATAATAAAACCTTATTGCTTATCAATTTTAACATAATAGTTTGTATCTCTTAATCCCTATATCCCTAACTTGTCCTTTTCCCTTTCCGTCTTCCTACTAGTAATCACTGATTTGTTTTCTGTATCTGCAAGTCTATTTCTTTTTTACTATCTAGATTTGTTTTACTTTGTAGATTCCACATGTGATATCATACAGTATTTGTTTTTCATTATCTGACTTATTTCACTAAGCACAATATTCTCTAGTCTCTGTCTGACTTATTTCACTAAACATAACTAAACATAATGTTTATGTATGTAAAAATCTTTATTCTTTTGTCTGTTGATGGGCACTTGGATTTCTTCCATATTTTGGCTATTGTAAATAGTGTTGCTATGAATATTGTGGTGCATGTATCTTTTTGAGTTAGTGTTTTCATTTTTTTTACAACAGGAGTGAAATTGCTGGGTTATTTGGGAATTCCCTTGTAGTTCAGTTGGTAAAGAATCTGCCTGCAATGTAGACTGGGGTCAACTCCTGGGTTGGGAAGATACCCTGGAGAAAAAATGGCAGCCCATTCCAGTATTCTTGCTTGGGAAATCCCATGGACAGAGAAGCCTGTCAGGCTACAGTCAGTGGGGTCTCAAGAGTTGGCCATGGTTTAGCGACTAAATTGCCACTACTGTGGTAGTTCTCTTTTTAGTTTTTTTGAGGAACTTCCATATTGTTTTCTATAGTGGCCACACAGATTTACATTCCCAATAACACATAAAGAGATATAATACTTACCTTTCAAAACTAATCTGAAAAACTGAAGGGATGAAACACTCCCAAATTCACTCTTCAAGACTGCTATTACCCTGATACCAAAACCCAGAAAAAGATACTACAAAAAAAGAAAATTACAGGCCAGTATCTTTAATGAATTAATAAAGATGCAAAAACACTCAACAAAGTATTAGTGAACTGAAGGCAACCATATATAAGAAGGATCATATGCCATGATCAAGCAGTATTAATTCCAGGGATGCAAGGATGGCTTAATACTTACAATTCAATCAGTATGATACACCACATTAACAAAAGGAAAGGTAAAAATCACATGATCATCCCAATAGACACAGAAAAAGCATTTGACAAAATTCAACATCCTTTCATGATAAAAACTCTCATCAAAGTGGGTGTAGAGGAAACATATCTCAACATAATAAAGGCTATTCATGACAGATCAACAGGCAACATCATAGTCAATGGTGAAATGTATTTTCAGTCATTGCTAAATCCTCTCAAACAGCTCTCAAAGGAGGGTGACAGATGTATTTCCTACACCAATTTAAGTGCTTGACCATCAAATTCTTTGTACAAATTAGTCATTTAATTTTCACTGTGACTCTTTTTATTTGTATTTCTAATTTCAGTTTAGTTCAGTCGCTCAGTTGTCTCTGACTCTTTGCGACCCCTTGGACTGCAGCACACAAGGCTTCTCATTCAGTCATTGCTAAATCCTCTCAAACAGCTCTCAAAGGAGGGTGACAGATGTATTTCCTACACCAATTTAAGTGCTTGACCATCAAATTCTTTGTACAAATTAGTCATTTAATTTTCACTGTGACTCTTTTTATTTGTATTTCTAATTTCAGTTTAGTTCAGTCGCTCAGTTGTCTCTGACTCTTTGCGACCCCTTGGACTGCAGCACACAAGGCTTCTCAGTCCATCACCAACTCCTGGAGTTTACTCAAACTCATGTCCATTGAGTGGGTGATGCCATCCAGCCATCCCATCCTCTGGCATCCTCTTCTCCTGCCTTCAATCTTTCCCAGCATCAAAGTCTTTTCAAATGAGTCAGTTCTTTGCATCACGTGGCCGAAGTATTGGAGTTTCAGCTCCAGCATCAGTCCTGCCAATGAATATTCAGGACTGATTTCCTTTAGGATTGACTGGTTTGATCTCTTTGAAGTCCAAGGGACTCTCAAGAGTCTTCTCCAGCACCACAATTCCCAGGTGGCAAAGAAGTCGGCTGCCAATGTGGGAGGCATGAGATGCGGGCTTGATATCTCGGTTGGGAAGATTCCCTGGAGCAGGGCATGGCAACTCACTCCAATATTTTTGCCTGGAGAATCCCATGGACAGAGGAGCCTAGTGGTCTACAGTCCATGGAGTCACAAAGAGTTGGACACAACTGAAGTGACTTAGGATGCACACACAATCCAAGGATAAGTGAAGTTGAAAACTTGCTCCTGATTTCCTTCAGTGTAAGTGGGGGAGCCAGGATTTGAACCCTGGCAGTGGGACTTGGCACCAACAGGCTATACGACCTCATAGGGCACTAGGTGTTTCTTTCTTGCTTGCTTTTTGCACTGTCTCACAAAGCAAAGTCTTTAATCTCAAGTCTCACTCTTTCAAAATTTCACAAAACTTCTTCCCCAAACCTAGCCCACAATGGCTAGTGATGCTCCTACTGTCTCCTCCATTTGTCCTGGGTCTCTTCCTCCCAGCTGTGTTCTGTGTAAAGTAATGTGGAATCTTGGCTTCCTGAGCTCTGTATCACTAGCCACTTTATCATCTTTTGTACACACACAAAACATCCCAAATGGCAGCCTGGGCATGCCACTCCTTCCTACAGTGGGGCAGGATCGGGTGTCAGGGACTGGAGACATGATGTTCATGCCATCCATTTTCAAGCTGTGAGGAGATGCCTCTATAGTGCTTTGGTACTGAACATGCACTTGCTGAACCACTCCATGTGGAAATGACTTCATGTCTATTTCTTTCTTTTTTATTATTAAAAAAGTATTTTTTTGATGGGGGCCATTTTTATAGTCTTTATTGAATTTTTTATAATACTGCTTTTGTTTTATGTTTTTTTTTTTGGCCATGAAGCATGTGGGATCTCAGCTGTCCTACCAGAGATGGAACCAGCATCCCCTGCATTGAAAAGTGAAGTCCCAACTACTAGACCTCCAGGGTAGTCCCTTCATCTCTGTTTCCACAGAACATATTATTAATTCCATTCATTTCACCCCAGTATTTAACAACATAAAGTGATTGGTAGTTTGCTGTCCTGAGCAAGCTATTTTCCCATTGCATCTTAGCTTCTTCCTCTGTTAAATGAGGGAAATAATATAGGTATTTTGAGTTCATTGCAGGCATCAAATAACAAAAATACCTAGTAATACCTGATACATAGATGATGCTCATTAGACATGAGCTGCTTTTGAATCTGAAAGCAAAGTATCTATCTTTCCACATACTTGTAATGCCTTGTTATTGTATGTACTATATTCCTGAGGAAATCACTGGAATAGAAGTCTAAATTTCACAGCAAAGGAAATGATTTGATCAAATTTCATGGCAAATAAAAAACAAAAGAAGCAAACAAAGTATATGTAAGCATGCTTCTAACCCTCCCATGACTTCCAAGCAACACTTCTAAATGTAGTCTGTGGAGACCTTTGAACACTGGATGCAAATGCATGGCATGAAGGATGTAGAAATGGACCAAGATAGGGGATCTGGGTTCTCATCCCACCTGCCTGTAACTCCTGGAGGAGGAAATGGCAATCTGCTCCAGTATTCTTGCCTAGCAAATCCCATAGACAGATGAGGCCAGTGGGCTACAATCCATGGGGTGGCAAAGAATCAGACACAACTGAGCATGCATACATGCCTCTAACTAGCTGTGTGATCCTACTCAAAACACTTACTCTTCTTAGGACTCAGGGTTTTTTTTGGGGGGTGTCTCTTATATGAAAAATACCCATAAAACAACCAGTCAAATAACAACAGAAACCTCAGCTTGCTTCATAGGGTGGCTAGGTCAAGAAAGATAACCTATAGGAAAGTATTTTGTCTATCATAAAAGAGTATAAAATGTGAGAGATTGTTATAGTAATTTTATAGTTTTCCTTTCAATTCAAAACAAAGTACACCTGTAAGTAACCATTTCTACCAGTGTTGGCTTCACAGCAGCTTCCACGGTTTCTTTGGCGGGGGGTGCTGCTCTGTAGTAGCTGCATCTGCATCTGGGTTAGGAAGGGCATGGTCAACAACTGTGTCTTGAACTCAGCTGACCTCCATAGATCATTTGATTCCTCCTTCTGCCTCTGATGGGACTCAGTGTATGGGCAGGCAAGGGGGACAATGCCTGTTGGCCATGGAATAATTGCTCTCTCTCTCTCTCTCTCTTTCTCTCATATCTATCTATCTATCTATATTTTTTTTTTTTTTTACTGTGGTGGAGCTTTTTGATTCAAATTCCTCATTTTGCTACAAAAGCTAGATTTATTCATTGTCATAAAATAAGAATACTCCAGAACGGCTACTTGCCATACAAATAAAGACATAGATCTCTCTATTATATGCTTTCAGATCTTTCTATTAATCTATCACTTCAATTTTTTGTTTAATCCATTCATTGCATCCTACGTGCTAGAGTTTACCCTTTATGCCTATCTTTGGGCCCAATCTAGCAGGGGAATTATGGCCTGCATCCAAGGAAGTTTCATTCAACTTGTTCTCAGACAAATAATGGTCTAAATTTGGAATCCCACAAGGTTTTGAGAATGTCTTTCACACTTAGGATGATTATCTGAACTAAGTCCAAACCTTCATGCTTGAAGACTCAGCTATTTTTAATTATAGCTCCTCTTCACTGCTGGCAGTTACCTAGCTCTTTTCCTTTTGCTTGGGAAATGACCTTGTACCAATTTCCTGGATTGTTTAGAATAAGCTTACATGGCAGACGCTGATGGTTGATGGGTGAACCAAAGAAAGTTGATAGCATTCAGCTTGGCTTCCTCTGGCCCAGGGCCCAAAGCTTTGCATGAACTCAAATGCAATTCACCTGAAGAACAGCTTTCTCTAATAATTGTTTATGGTACAGTCTAAACCACAAAAGCCTTATGAGAATCCTGGGTCAGAAAGTACAGGAATAGGCGTGGCCAAGAAAGCAGTGGGGGTGGGATAGTTGATTACAGGTTACAACCCACCTCCCTCATCATTGCTGGAGTTTTCATCTGGCAACTTGATTTTATTATCTCTACACTGAATTCTAGTTGGGGACTTGAGAAAGAGCTTTTATTTAATTCTTGGCTTAAAAAAATAATTACAATATGTTCTTTTAAAAGAAAAAACAACAGAACAGGTTTTGCAAGGGCAAGATTTTCAGTTCTGGAGTTTCCCACATTATTGGGCCTTGGCAAGAGCAGCCCATGACTATTTAGGGTGAAAAAGGTAAAAATAATATAGTTGAGTGAAGCTTAGAGTTTACATGTTTTTTCAACAATCATTGATTGCATACATAATCTCTGCTAGGTAATGTGCTAGATGAGTAAAGAAATAAAGCAAGGTCCTTCCTTTCAAGTGGCTTACAGCTTAGAAGAGAAAGACCAACCCCCATGTAAACAGATGTAATGACCCACTGTTTAGGCTACCATCTCTGCAGGGGAGAGGAGGGAGGAGATAATTCTGGTATGTTGAGGGTAGGATGAAAATATGTAAGATATTCAAGCTTGAAATATCTTACATTTTATAGCCTTATCTTACATTTAAATAGCCTTACATTTTATATATCTTACATGTTGTTGTTTTACTTACTAAGTTGTGTCCAACTCTTGCGACCCCATGGACTGTAGCCCACCAGGCTCCTCTGACCATGGGATTTCCCAGGCAAGAATACTGGAGTGGGCTGCCATTTCCTTCCTGACCCTGCATCCTGTGTCTCCTGCATCTCCTACATTGGAGATGGATTCTTTACCACTGAGCCACCAGGAAGCCCCGTAATCATACATACTCAATTTAAAGAAAAAAGAACTTCATTCCAGATCAGAAGTGACTTACCTGAGGTTTTGCAGCTAGGTGAGTAGTGCAGTGGGTCTGGGATGTTACTCTTTCATTTCTCAAGGCCATAGTGTTCCTCCCTGTCCCCCTCCCCAACAGTAACTTGCATCCTTAGGAAGTGACCTAAGCACTCTGATGGGGTGCTGAACTGTGCTGGTGAAGACTCTGCTTCTCCCTTGTCCTGCACGCAGGGCTGTTTTAAGGTCAACCCTGCCTCCAGCCCTTACTCTCTGTCTTTGGCACTTTCTTTCAGTGATGACTAGTGCTTTGGTGCTCAGAGTCTCTCCAGGGATCAGATATTCTCACTTACTCTGCGGTGTTAATGATTTCACTTTGTAATCTCCGTCAGAGGGTAGCATTTTAGGAGGAAGTGTTAGAAAGAGCAGTTAAGACTTAACTTTCAGGCATTTAGCACAGATATATTTGGGGCAAGGGGGGGGGGGTGTACCTGTGTCCTCCCAGCCGTACTCCATCAAAGACTAAGTAGCTATAGTTGTGGGGACAGTGGAATTGCTGGGGGAGACCTCAGCTCTGTTGTCAGAACTATTCCTTAACTTCTAGAAGTGCACTGAAAGCCTGTACCATGATTCACAGCTAAAACCAGGAAGAGGAGCTATTGGTGTTTCATAGGAGAAGAACCAGAGAATTGAAGGTCAAAGTCATAACGCTGATATGGGATGTTTGTGCTCATATTACCTGATCAAGTCATGGCTTCCTTCTTACCAGCCTCTGGCTCAGGGCAGATGCTCACAGGTGCTGTGAGAGGGGTGAGACCCGAGAACCAGAGCTGGAGGCAGAGGCTCTGTGCGACTGTGTATGTTTTTTACTCTCTGGGCTCCTGGTTCTGCCCCATCTTTCTGCCCTGAGTTGGTTTCAAGAAGAAATATAAAGTACTGCCTCCATTCCCATATTTGACAAACACTTTATGTTGTGGGTCTTCCCCATTGGCTCAGTGGTAAAGAATCTGCCTGCAGTGCAGCAGACGGGGATTCGATCCCTGGGTAGGGAAGATCCCATGGAGTAGGAAATGGCAACCCATTCCAATATTTTTTTGCCTGGGAAATCCCATGGGCAGAGGAGCCTGTGGGCTACAGTCCAAATGGTCACAAAGAGTTGGACATGACTGAAGTGACTTAGCACACTATTTTCTTACTTAATTCCTGGTTTCTTTTTTGGCTCTATGTGCAGAATACTAGTTCCTGAGAAGGTGTGTGTGTGTGTGTATGTGTGTGTGTGAATCTCTGTATCACACAGTATATAATGAAAGTCTGCAGTTTGATCCAGGCATCTAAGTTTGGTAGTATTTGAATTATGGAAGCCTGAATCCCAGAGGATGTTAGATTAAACATTTTTCAAGTTATTTAAAGTCATAGAATATTTTTGAAAAATTCTAGAACTGTGGCTGAGAATAATATCACTATGTCTTTCTGTCTGTCCATCTATCTTTCTATCTCCAATCTATATTCCAAATGGTCACAAAGAGTTGGACATGACTGAAGTGACTTAGCACACTATTTTCTTACTTAATTCCTGGTTTCTTTTTTGGCTCTATGTGCAGAATACTAGTTCCTGAGAAGGTGTGTGTGTGTGTGTATGTGTGTGTGTGAATCTCTGTATCACACAGTATATAATGAAAGTCTGCAGTTTGATCCAGGCATCTAAGTTTGGTAGTATTTGAATTATGGAAGCCTGAATCCCAGAGGATGTTAGATTAAACATTTTTCAAGTTATTTAAAGTCATAGAATATTTTTGAAAAATTCTAGAACTGTGGCTGAGAATAATATCACTATGTCTTTCTGTCTGTCCATCTATCTTTCTATCTCTCAATCTATATATCCATCTATCAATCTTTCTATCTATCTATATATATGTCTATTTATCTAACCATCTAGCTATCTATTGAGTTGTCTATCTTTTTATCTATTGAATTATCTAGCTATCATCTATCATCCTTATTAATATATCTATCTATATCTTTTAAAATGTAATATCTGTATATTTTTTGGAATGGGTATAACAATTTAATTATTAATGACTAGATTAATAGTTAAATTGTTAATTATTTAATTATAATTATTATGTGTGTGTGTGTGCACGCTCCGTTGTGTCTGACTCTTTGCTACCCCATAGACTATAGCCTGTCAGGCTCCTCTGTCCATGGAATTTCCAGACAAGAATACTGGAGTAGGTTGCTATTTCCTTCTCCAGGGATCTTCCTGACCCAGGGATTGAACTAGGGTCTCTTGCATCTCCTACACTGGCAGCCGGATTCTTTACCACTGAGTCACCTGGGATACCATTTGCTTCTCTATAATGATGGGCACAGTCATGTCAGAACTGGAGGTGGTATGGAGTTTAATTTTTTTCTAAAGTTAATTAACTGATCAATTTGGTTCATAGGGTCTTATATGCAGCACGTGGGATCTGTGTGTGTCGTGTGGGATCTTTCCTTGTGGCGCCGACTCTCTGGTTGTGGCACATGGACTCCAGAGCCAGCTCAGTATCTGCAGTACATGGGCTTAGTTGCCCTGGGCATGTGGAATCTTAGTTTCCCAAATAAGGATCAAACCTGTGTGTTCTGCATTGCACGGTGGATTCTTAATTACTGTATCACCAGAGAAGTTCCCTGGGGTTTAATCATTGTTTCTGATTCAGTTTCTTATTGGGTGATAGCAGTGTTTCCTAACACGGGGCAACTTTGTCCCCCAGGGAATATTTGGCAATGTCTGGAGACATTTTTCATTGTCTCCATTTTGATTAGGGTGAAGGGTGTTGTTAGCAGCTTGTAGCTGGAGATGAGAGATACTGTTATAGTGTATGCAACAGCCCTCATACAATGAAAGACAGTGGAAAGCATTCTTAAAATACAGATGGCAAAACTTACACCGTGTGCCTTTTGCCACAGACTGACTCTGTTGAGTTTGGAGGTCAACATCTTGCTACCAAGTACAATAAAAACCTAGAAGAGGAAAATACATCCAGTCTCAGAAATAATGGTCCTTGGACACTTACAGAAATATTGGGACACTGATCAAATCATTTTAAATAATAGGAGATATCTAAGGTAAAATGTTTCTCAATCCCATTACCTATTTAAATTGGCCCATACGTATTTAAAATATTCAATTATTCAAATTCTAAGCTTACTAATAAATATTTCTTGACTCTAGAAAATGGCTGTATAGCACTAGAGAACTGACAAAACATATTCTAGAACCTTTCTCACAAGCCTGTTATTAAATAGACTATCTGAAACTGAAAAATTGCATGCCTTGGTAACTGGAACTGCTATAATCTAATTTAATGGAAAAGATAGAAATGGCAAGAAGAATAAATTGATGAAGGGGATTAATGGTGAAAGAAATTCCCAGGGCATTTGCAGGAGTTGCTACTAATTCCCTACCCACTGCAGGTACTGAAACAATCTGGTGTCTGATATAAATGATCCTAGGCTTGTGATTGCTTCAGTTTTCCTGGACAGAGTTACCCTGACTTTGCCAAGTTACCCTGACTTTGCCAAGGCAGGAAAGTAGATCCAGAAAATAATTGCATCATAACAAAGGATGGGGGAAGAAATGCTGTAAAAGTGTGGTTGGGGGGATTCCACATTAATTGGCTGGAAAAATCAATACCCCAGTTGCTCTATTAATAGGGTTTTGTTGTACAACGGCCTTGTATGTGTGAAAGATTGGAGGCTTGACAAGGATGCAATAGGTGTACACTCGAGCATATACATTTTATAGAGGTTGGAGGTTTCTGCAAGAAGCTCAGGGAATTCATCCTCAGCAGAGCATCATGGGAGATATTAGACTGGAGGATTTAGGGTAATGTGCTCCTCTCCCAGAGCACATTGATATGGTGGCCAAGGAATTCTTCCTTTTGAAGACAAGGTTCATGAAGGTCATGGAAAGCCCCAAGCAGTAACTTGGTTTCTTTTTTTATAAAAAAAAATGTAGATTATTGTTTTTCTTAAGAAATAAAAATCCACAGAAAATGAAAATAAAAACCCATTTTGAGAACTGTAATGAGCATTATGTACTCATCACATAGGTTTTTCAGGTGATAACATCTTGCTAGTTTACCTCTATGTTGCTTTCTCTATATAAACGCACTGCTTATGTGCCAAACTACTTAAAGGATTCATAGGTAGGCTGCAAACATCATGACCCTTCCCTTCTCAGTACTTCAGCCTTCATCTTCCAGAAAAAAGAGAATTCTCATACACAGCCACACCATTAACACACCTAAGGAAATTGGTATAAATTTGATAAAATCATTCAACAAACAATCCCTACTCAAATATTTCCAATTATTCCAACAACGACTTCTCTAATTTTTTGCCATGGCATTGCCTAATATGTCTTTTTGCTAAATCACTTCAGTCTTTGCGACCTCATGGACTGTAACTTGCTAGACTCCTCTGTCCATGGGATTCTCCAGGCAAAAATACTGGAGTGGGTTGCCATGCCCTTCCCCATGGGATCTTCCCAACCCAGGGATCGAACCCACAGCTCCTATGTTTCCTGAATTGGCAGGTGGGTTCTTTACCACTAGAGCCATCTGGGAAGCCCCAGTATCTATTTTTAGTTTCTTCTAATTAAAAAAAAACAAAACCCACCAAATATTTCTCTGTTCTCCATGACACTGAAGTTTTTGAAAGGTCTGAAATTGGTCTGAAAGTTTCCTAGTGATTAGCATCAAGTTGGAGAAGGCAATGGCACCTCGCTCCAGTACTCCTGCCTGGAAAATCCCATGGATGGAGGAGCCTGGAAGGCTGCAGGCCATGGGGTCGCGAAGAGTCAGAGACGACTGAGTGACTTCACTTTGACTTTTCACTTTCATGCATTGGAGAAGGCAATGGCAACCCACTCCAGTGTTCTTGCCTGGAGAATCCCAGGGACGGGGAAACCTGGTGGGCTGCCGTCTGTGGGGTCGCACAGAGTCGGATATGACAGAAGTGACTTAGCAGCAGCAGCAGCAGCAGCAGCAAGTTGGACAAATAAGGCAAGAGCACCACACAAGTTGTGTATGTGTACTCACTGGAAGCATAAGTGTCAGCTGTCCCACTACTGGGGATGCCAAGCTTGATCATTTGGATTAGGAGGTGACCACCACATTTCTCCATTGAAAAGAAAATCCCCTTTCTCCCCAGGCAAGTCCTATACCAAGGTTGCAGGATAAAAATCTCTGGAACTGATCAAGATCCATACAACTGTGCCATGAGCTTCTGGCTCTAAACCAGCCAGTTCCCTGACTCCGTATTAGTAAAATACCCTATTATACACCCTATGGCATCCTAACCAGTCATGTAATGCCACCATTGCAGTAGAAATTTTCTCTGTCCTGAGGCTACAAACATTGGCTGCAAGTCTGCAAAAGCTTTCAGCTCTCCCTTGAGCTGGCCCACTGTTCTAACAGCATCTCCACTCTGATAAACTTTATTCGACTCTCATTCTGCCTCATGTCTGAAAATTCTTTTCTAACTCACACATGGACCATGGCGCCCTCCAAATAGTAAGTAATTTGTGGGGTGATACCTTGAAGTTTTGTTTTCAATGTATATGGATGATCTTTGCCTGAATCAATTATTGCATTGGAGGGTTTTCTAACTTTACAGTTACTAGCAGGCATCTTTCTATAGAAAAAGATTTCCCATTTGTTCTTATTTCTATCTACTCCTTTCTTCTCCTCTTCCCCTATCCTATCCCTGCTCACCCTCTCTGTTTTGCATGTATCAACTTTAACTTATGAATTTTTTCAGTGTTGTAATTTACCACTATTGTTGTTCTACCCTAATCTTGGACAGAGAGAGGCCCTCAAAACAGTGCCTGTGTTCTTTCTGACCTGTATCCATCTGTCTTTGAGTGCTTGCCCCCTTTTCAGCTCAAGATGTGTGAGCTTCATCTTGTTCTTTCCTTGTCTAAGCCTGGAGTCAGTGTTTCTCAGTGAATTCTGGTTCCAATTAGTGGGGTGTGGCATTTAGGCACACACATACACTTCATATTTAAACATCTAATTCACATAAAACATCACAGAATTTTCCCTTAGCTTCTCTGACTCCATATTTGTATTCCTTCCCCTCACACTGAAAACCCTGGCTTCCTACAACATTAATTTATTTACAGACTTACTCTAGTTTACATAACAAACAAAATAGCTTTAAAATTGATACCAAGCAGGATGTGTGGGACTCCTGGGCACAAAAGCCTTATTGTGTTCCCCATTTCTTGACTATAGCAAGCAGGCTTCTTTCAGCCTCTGTGACCTTTCCTGAGTTCCAGTGAGCAGGTTAAAACATTTGCTAATTGAAGAAGGGAGGGTGTGTAGAGACTTGCAAGGAACAATCAAAGGAAACAATAATGCAGCCTTGGGGCATGGTCCTGGTACCCCCATCAACGGATAAACACAGCAATGTCTTTGAATTGTTTTGCAGATGCTAAAATCCCCACCTGGTAGGAGAAGTTAACATTTGGTGCCCACAGACCAATATGGGTCTGTGGCCCGGGGGCTTGGGAATCCTTTGATTCATGTATAATATGCAAAGTGCAAGTTACCTCTCTCCTCCTTTCCCCTGTACTCTCACTTTCGAGAACTATTAGAGCTCCTAGCTGGCTTGAAGCATTGCAAGTGAGCAATAGGCCCTTAAGTGAGCATCTCTGGGTACCAGTTTGGAAGTCCTGTAGGACCTGATCCTCTGCTGTCCTGTGGTGCTTAGCTTGTTCAGAGTGGTCCAAAGTAGTCCCAGGTTCCGGGAGCCTGCAGTAGTGGTTGCTCTTTCAAAAGCCTAGGTTTGTTATAAGAGGCAAGTAGTTCAATATGATCAGAGAAAGGGAGGCACGGACCAGGCGGCAAGAAATCATGTATCTTATAAACAGCGGGGTGGGGGTGGGGTCACATGCAAATGAAGAGCAGGAATATCCAGACAGATAGGAAACCACTCCTTTTGGGTGCTAAGTGTCCTCAGTTCAGTTCAGTTCAGTCGCTCATTCATGTCTGACTCTTTGTGACCCCATGAATCACAGCACGCCAGGCTGCCCTGTCCATCACCAACTCCAGGAGTTCACTCAGACTCGCGTCCATCGAGTCAGTGATGCCATCCAGCCATCTCATCCTCGGTCGTCCCCTTCTCCTCCTGCCCCCAATCCCTCCCAACATCAGAGTCTTTTCCAATGAGTCAACTCTTCGCATGAGGTGGCCAAAGTCCTGGGGTTTCAGCTTTAGCATCAGTCCTTCTGAAGAGAACCCAGGGTTGATCTCCTTCAGAATGGACTGGTTGGTTCTCCTTGCAGTCCAAGGGACTCTCAAGAGTCTTCTCCAACACCACAGTTCAAAAGCATCAATTCTTCAACACTCATTTTTCTTCACAGTCCGACTCTCATATCCATACATGACTACTGGAAAAACCATAGCCTTGACTAGATGGACCTTTGTTAGCAGAGTAATGTCTCTGCTTTTGAATATGCTGTCTAGGTTGGTCATAACTTTCCTTCCAAGGAGTAAGGGTCTTTTAATTTCATGGCTGCAGTCACCATCTGCAGTGATTTTGGAGCCACCCAAAATAAAGTCTGACACTGTTTCCTCTGTTTCCCCATCTATTTCCTATGAAGCGATGGGACCAGTGGAGAAGGCAATGGCACCCCACTCCAGTACTCTTGCCTGGAAACTCCCATGGATGGCGGAGCCTGGTGGGCTGCCGTCTATGGTGTCACACAGAGTCGGACATGACTGAAGCGACTTAGTAGCAGCAGCAGCAGCAGCAGATGGGACCAGATGCCATGATCTTTGTTTTCTGAATGTTGAGCTTTAAGCCAACTTTTTCACTCTCCTCTTTCACTTTCATCAAGAGGCTTTTTAGTTCCTCTTCACTTTCTGCCATAAGAGTGGTGTCATCTGCATATCTGAGATGATTGATATTTCTCCCGGCAATCTTGATTCCTGCTTGTGTTTCTTCCAGCCCAGCGTTTCTCATGATGTACTCTGCATAGAAGTTAAATAAGCAGGGGGACAATATATAGCCTTGATGTACTCCTTTTCCTATTTGGAACCAGTCTGTTGTGCCATGTCCAGTTCTAACTGTTGCTTCTTGACCTGCATATAGGTTTCTCAAGAGACAGATCAGGTGATCTGATATTCCCATTTCTTTCAGAATTGTCCAGAGTTTATTGTGATCTACACAGTCAAAGGCTTTGACAAGTCAATAAAGCAGAAATAGATGTTTTTCTGGAACTCTCTTGCTTTTTCCATGATCCAGTGGATGTTGGCAATTTGATCTCTGGTTCCTCTGCCTTTTCTAAAACCAGCTTGAACTTTTGGAAGTTCATGGTTCACATATTGCTGAAGCCTGACTTGGAGAATTTTGAGCATGACTTTACTAGCGTGTGAGATGAGTGCAATTGTGTGGTAGTTTGAGCATTCTTTGGCATTGCCTTTCTTTGGAATTGGAATGAAAACTGGCCTTTTCTAGTCCTTGGCCACTGCTGAGTTTTCCAAATTTGCTGGCATATTGAGTGCAGCACTTTCACAGCATCATCTTTCAGGATTTGAAATAGCTCAACTGATATTCCATCACTTCCACTAACTTTGTTCATAGTGATGCTTTCTAAGGCCCACTTGACTTCACATTTCAGGATGTCTGGCTCTAGGTGAGTGATCACACCATCATGATTATCTTGGTCATGAAGATCTTTTTTATACAGTTCTTCTGTGTATTCTTGCTACCTTTTTTTAATAATTGCATGAGCCAGTTCCTCATAATGTATCATCTACGTATCTTATCTATCCATCTACCTATTTACACGTATATTCTTATTGGTTCTGTTTCTTTGGAGGACCTGACTAATACAGTACTGAAAGTTTATCTTCGGTTATAAATTTAACAATTGGCTGGAATCACCACAAGGAATGATAGTTGAATGACAGTTCCACTTCTGTCAGGAAGAGACAGGCTGGGTATATACAGTTAATGCTGGAAAGTCATTTAGAAACACAGAAAAGCACATAGACTGAATATTTTCAAATTTATAACCCTATGAAAAAAGAAAGTGTTAGTCACTCAGTTGTGTCTGACTCTTTGTGATCCAGTGAACTGTAACCAGCCAGGCTCCTCTGTCCATGGGATTCTCCAGAAAGAATACTGGAGTGGATAGTAATTCCCTTCTCCAGGGGATCCTCCTGACCCAGGGATTGAACCCATGTCTTCTGCATTGCAGGCAGATTCTTTACCATCTGTGCCACCAGAGAAGCCCTATAATTCTATGTATTGCCTAAAAAAGCAACTTCCCGCTAATTCCTCTTTGCCCCAAGTGCGTGAGGTATCTCAAGTTTCACTTGTTTTCTCCAAGCATAGAGAAATTATTATGAGACAATAAAACAAAAAGATCCTTTCCAGACCCTGAACACCATCACAGAAGAGGTGCCAGAGCTGAGGCAAGAGTGGCCTCCTCAGAGGAGAGTTCACTAATGGAGGGAAGTCTTCACCTTGGAGCGAAGTCCAGGGTCAGAATGGACCAGGAAGGGGCTGCTTTGTTAAGTCGGAAAACACTGCATGAAAGTATGACCCTTTACCCTGAGGGGCTCTTGGAAAGAAAATCATAAACAGAAAGCTTTGGAACAGACTCCCCTGGAAAACCATTTATTGCTATAGCTTCTTGGGCTTGGAAATTCTGTCTCCAGCACACCCACTAGTTTGAATTCATTCTGGCCAGCCCAAGCAATGGGGTTGTGTCCCCATCAGGGTATCAGCCACAGATAACTTTTGGAGGCAAAGACAAGAAGGTATGAGTGCAAATCACTCCTGTCATCCTATGCAGAGAATCCAGGTCCTTTTGCAATGTATCTGGATGTCTGCCTGAGTTACCATATGCCTGTCTCAAAAGTGTCCCATCTTTTCAACAGTCAGCCAGCTTAACTCTGGATGCCAGGCTAGCTGGGTCCTGCAATAACATTATCAGAATGAAAGCCAGAGAGGCTTCTGCCTGTAGCCTTAATGTCCAGGCTGAAACTCTTCTAGGGCTTTACTTTTATCATCTCCTTCTCCTTAAAAAAAAAAAAAGGCAGCAGAATTATTTTATTAAGAAGAATAAGACATAGGGAAAAGGTTTATCTTGCTCAGGCTCCCTTATGCAGTGGCAGGAGATGGTGACAAGAATTATTGTCTTCATTTTAGACTGGAGTGGATTAGTGTTCTCTAGACCAGTGGACCTCAGCCTTTTTGACATCAAGGATGGGTTTCATGGAAGACAAGTTTTCCATGGACTGGGGGTGTGTGAGTTATGGGGAGCAACTGTAAATATAGATGAAGTTTGGTTGCTCACCTGCTGCTGTCCTCCTGATTTGTGGCCCTATTCCTAACAAGCCAATGATCAATATTGATTTCTGGCCTGAAGATTCAGGACCCCTGCTCTAGACCACACTCTGCCCTTTTCATAGATTTCTTTGACTTCCTTCATGCCCTGGAAAGTGGGAGTGAAACAGGAGGGAAGGGTGAAAGGTACACCTTTGAAAGAATGACACCTCCCCAGGATAGGACATAAACTGATTAGAATCAAAAGGGTCCAAGACGGCAGATGAGCTGTCTAGATCTTGAGTATCAGTATATTCCCATTGTAACACATCAGCAAGCTAAATGACACAACCACAGGGACCGTGACAGCTCCAAGGCTGACCATAAAGGTAAAAAACTAGGTTGTGGACAAGTTTCTGGAAATCCTCACCCTTTCCCCACAATAGCTGACATACTCCTTCTGCTCATTAGCCTATGAAATTACACAGCCCGTAAAACCTGACAACCCTGTACCTTGGTGAAACTCTCACCTCCTGAGATGGTTCACAATGTGTGGAGTGTGTTTCTTTCCAAATAAATTCACTTCTTACCTATCACTTTGTCTTTCCCTGAATTATTTTTGAGTCATGAGACTGAGCTTCATTAAGCCCTGAGACCAGATGTGATATCAGTTAAAAGACTATGAGTTCAAGTCCCAGTCTAGGTTTTGGCTAGGTTGGAGTCTCAACACGTGGGTTCAAACCCCAATCTCAGTTACAAGGTTTCAGGAAGGGGATTCAAGAAGAGAGTGGGGGAAATAAGGAAAGTGGCTCAAACATATTGAGTACCTTCTATGTTCCATTTTAACTTTCTTTGTGAAAACATAGCAATAATCCTGCACATTAATTAATTCTTTCTTTGATGGCTCAGCAGTAAGACTCTGCTTGCAGTGTAGGAGATGTGGGAGATGTGAGTTCGATCCCTAGGTTTGGAAGATTCCCTGGAGAAGGGCATGGTGGCAACCCACGCCAGTATTCTTGCCAGGAAAATCCCATGGACAGAGGAGCCTGGTAGGCTACAGTCCATAGGATTGTAAAAGAGCCAGACATGACTGAAACAACTGAGCCTGTATTCTATAGAAGAGGCAACTGAGTTTCACTCAACTGAACCACTTGCCTAGAGTCACATGAATAGTGAGGGGTGGGGCCAAGATTTGAATCTAAGCTCACCAGCCGTTTTCAGTAAACCACGCTGCCTCCCTACAATGGAGTCAACTTAAAGGGTCCTTATAGGAGAAAAAACACTGGCAAGAAATACAACAGTGCCAACGCTGGGAGCTGAAGCAGTAAAAGATACACTCACCCTCTTCTCCATTTGCCTTCCATCATCACAGGATTGGGGGTGGAGAGTGGGTGGCAGAGGGTGGCACTTCTTTGGAAGTAAAAGAAGGGAAAGCAAATCAAGGACTGGGAATAAGGACACTCGAGAATCTTGGAAAGAAGTTCAAAAGGCAATTATCTTTTTCTCTGTCTTCTGTTTTCTTTCATTGGTAAGACATCAGGCCAGGGTGCATTCAGCTGAAAAGACACTATTGACTATTAATAGCCAAAAGTACTGGATTTCAAACTTTCTGTTCTCAGGGTCCTCTTACTTTATAAAAATTATTGAGGAATCTTAAGTGGTTTTGTTGATACAGGTTATATTTACTGACATTTACTGAGGTAGAATTAAAATAGAAATTTAAAGTATTTATCAGCTGTTCTATAGGAACAATAATATACCTATTATATGTTAACTTAAGAAACACATTTGCATAAAAAGGACTATATTTTCAAAGAATGTAATATATAGAGTGGCTTTTTTTCTTCTTTCTGCAAATCTTGATGTGGGATCAGACAGTGGCTTTCTCATATCTGTTCTTGGATTTGGTGTGTTGCAATATGCTGTTCTGGAAGTATATTTGGTAGGAGCTTCATACAGTTATGTTGTTAGAAAAAGGATTATTTTTACAGCTGTTTCGGATAACTTAATAATCTTTGATACATCAACAAAACTTAGCAAACAGTAGTTTCTTAAAGGTTAGTGCAATGTAGAATAGGAAGCCTTATCAATGCAATGTTTGTGTTTTGTGAAATTGAATTGATTACTCTGTCTTGCAATTTCAATATATTTTTATGCATGCATCATTTTGTAATTTTCCTACATTGGTTATTTGGAAGATAAGAGTTCACTAGTCAAGCAAATCTTCCAAATGTTGATTGATTTCATTTAAAAAATCACATTTATTAATCACTAACCTCATCAAAATTTCTCTAAGTACTGAAAAGCTCTCAGACTCTTAACAGCAGATACAAGTTTTCCAATATTCTTATTGTTTATTGGAAGTTCCAATTTTACCATAGATGACAAATATTAATGATTATTTCTTTTTATTTTTTAACTTATTTTTTTAGATTTTTAATATGGACCATTTTTAAAGTCCTGTACCGAATTTGTTACAATATTCCTTCCATTTTACACTTTGGTTTTCTGGCTATGAAGCATGTGGGCTTTTAGCTCTCCAACCAGTGACTGAACCCACATTCACTGTATGGGAACTTCCTACTGGACTGCCAGGGAAGTCTTTGTGACCCCACGGACTGTAGCTGGCCAGGCTCCTCTGTCCATGGAATTCTCCAGGCAAGAATCCTGGAGTGGGTTACCATTCCCTTCTCTGGTGGAATCTTTCTGACCCAGGGATTGAACTCCAGTCTCTTACATTGCAGGCAGATTCTTTACCATCTGAACCATTAGGAAGCCCCAATTTTCAAGAAAATGTCTGCTAAGCACACAAATCTGAAGAATCATAGCCTTATGGTTAGTCATTCTTTCAAGTAAAAATGTTGTTCCACAGAACAACCAGATAGTTCACTCCAGTTCAAGTAATCACCAGGGGCTTTTCCTTAAAATGACCATTGTCCTTCAGTTTGTACCAGAAGTGCTATAGGCATACAACCCATTTTGTCACACTGAATATTAAAAGGTTGTGTACTCTGAGATCAAAATTTAATACTACCACTACTTCTTTCCTGCCCTTCATCAAGGGCACTCTAAAGTTTCTCTTTAGAGAGAAATTGGTATCTTTTTTTCTCCCCCTGCAAGTATGTGGAGTTGAAGAATGTGACTGCCAGGAGAGTCTGGTGCTCTTTCTAGATTTATGTTAGTCATCAGCAGTTTTATCTACCATTGCTACTGCATCCTCACTGCAAATGTCAACATAGTTGGTCTAGGATAAAACATTAGATATTAAAAATTATTCAGCACTTTGACTATTTTGGTGTCACTTGTGCTTGCTGCCAAGTGCTCATGTAGAACATCTTTGATCATTAGTTAGTGATAATACCAGACAAATGCAAGCAAAATGACAAGTCTAGCCATAGGTTCATCTGTAAGAAAACAAAAGTGCAATTCTGCACATGTGACACTGACTCATTTTTCATGTGTACAGCTAAATAATTTGTCAAGCTACTGTAGTCCTAGAAAGTGACAGTGTCCTAATTTCTTTAAATAACTTTTCATCCAACAGGCATTCAGCAAATGTCTAACATGGAAACTTTATTAAAGCCTCAGTGGAAATTTCCTGATGGTCCAATTGTTAAGCATTCACAGGCTGCCACTGCAAAGGATGTGGGTTTGATCCCTGGTCAGGGAACTAAGTTTTCACAGGCTGGGTGGTGAGACCAATAAATAAATAAATGCTATTATGTTCATTTCTCCAGCCAATGCCTGGGACACTAAATCTCAAATGATGCTACCATTTAACTGACATTAAAGTGCCACTCAACAATGTTACACTGCATAATACACAGTAAGTTAGGTGGTAAATTATATCATTTCTAAAACTGAAGAAAAATTTGTTGTTAAGTCACTGAGTCATGTCTGACTCTTTTTCACCCCATTGACCTGTAATCCAGCAGGCTCCTCTGTCCATGGCATTCTCCAGGAAGGACTATTGGAGTGGGTTGCCATTTTCTTCTCCAGGGCATCTTCCTGGCCCAGGGGACTTCCTGGCCCATCTCTGCAGGCATATTCTTTACTACTGAACCACCTGGAAGGCCTGAAGAAAAGATAGCTTCCATTATATTTTTGCTATTTATTTACATCCTTGCCCCCAGTTTCCTCTCTTCCATGAATCAAAAACTTTTTGATATGTCCATTTTGTCTTTTTCAGCATTTTAGGGGTAGACAGTACAGCTGTGTAAGTAAGTCTTACTCCCTCTTTTAAAAGCCAACAATCTATCCAAAAATATATGGAAAACATTAAAAAATATTTTACTTGTTGTAGAATAAAATATTAGATTCCAAAATAATGTTTAGGTAAAATATGAAGATTAAAAATTAGAAAAATTATTTTTGCAGAAGAAAACAAACATGTCCATTTTTCCTTGTGTTTCCACATGGGTGTGAAGAAAAGTTTGAAATTTAAAAATAACAATTTGGACTTCCATGGTGGCCCACGGTTAAGAATCTGCCTCCCAATACAAGGGACATAGGTTTGATTCCTGGTTGGGAAAATAAGATCCCACATGCCATGGTTCAGCTAAGCCTGTGCAACACAACTAGAGAAACCTGTACATTGTGATGAAGAGCCCACGTGCCAAAGACACAGCCAAAAAAACAAAAAAACAAACAAAAAAACACACCAAAACACAAAAACCAGTTTGTTTGAGGGTGATAGAGGATGAGATGGTTAGATAACATCAGGAACTCAAGGGACAGGAACATGAGCAAACTCCAGGAGATAATGGAGGACAGAGATGCCTGGCGTGCTGTTGTCCGTGGGGTTACAAAGAGTTGGACATGACTTAGTGACTGTAGAACCACAAAGGAGATAACATGGCTTGTAGCTAGTATAACTGAAGATAACTAGGAACTCTCAGTAGATGTCTTGAGAAAAAACTGAGCTAATCTCACAGCTTATATTCTAAACTCAGAACTTAAAAACATTCTGAAAACCCCACGAATAAACAAACTAGCCATCAGAACAATGGCAGCATTCCACATCACACAGCTTGAGAAAGTTCCTGTATGTATTTGTGAAACAATAAGACTGAAAAGGGTGAATAACATCTTAGTGATACAAGGATAGTAATTTTGACATCTGGAATTCCCTTGAAGAACTATTTGAAAACTTCAGGATAAGAGAGAACTGAACTATGATCACAGGAAAGAAAGAATAAACTTCATTATTCAAGGCCTTAAAAAAAAATCTTTAAAGGAGAGGGATAATGGAGACTTGAGGCTTCTACTTGGTCAGCTGTAGCTTATCTGGGTAGGCAAGCAAAGAGAAATTGGAAGATAACTACTCTAGCCAGGAAGAGAGGATAATTCAGCTGGAGTGTATCTTGTTTTGTGATTCTAAGTTGACTCTTACAGAAGATTTTTGACCTGGGTACCAATCTCATGGACTGCTGTTGTTGTTGTTCAGTTACTAAGTCATGTCCAGTTCTTTGTGACCCTATGGACTACAGCAAGCCACTATCTGTCTTTCACTACCAGAGTTTGCGCAAACTCATGTCCATTGAGTCAGTGATGCCATTTAACCGTCTCATCCTCTGTCACCATTTCTCCCCCTGCCCTCAACCTTTCCCAGCATCAGGGTCTTTTCCAGTGTATTGGCTCTTCCATGGACTACAGCAAGCCACTATCTGTCTTTCACTACCAGAGTTTGCGCAAACTCATGTCCATTGAGTCAGTGATGCCATTTAACCGTCTCATCCTCTGTCACCATTTCTCCCCCTGCCCTCAACCTTTCCCAGCATCAGGGTCTTTTCCAGTGTATTGGCTCTTCCCATCAGGTGGCCAAAGTACTGGAGCTTTAGCTTCAGCATCAGTCCTTCCAATGAATATTCAGGGTTGATTTCCTCTAGGATAGACTGGTATCCTTCCAGTCCAGGGGACTCTCAAGAGTTTTTTCCAGCACCACACTTTGCATACTTTCTGCCATGAAGAAGTTCATACTCTTGATAGAGAAATAAAGGTATGGGCAACCAGATGGAACAATGCTATAATCCTAGCCCTCTCCCCACCATCCCCAGCCAGTGGTAAAGAATCTGCCTGCCAATGAAGGGGATACAGGTTCTGTCCCTGGGTTGGAAATAGCCCCTGGAGGAGGGCAGGACAACCCACACCAGCATTCTTGCCTGGGAAATACCATGGACAGAGGAGCGTGGTGGGCTACAGTCCATAGGACTGCAAAAAGTTGAACATGATTGATTGACTGAGCATGTACATATTAATCTGAATAAAAGATGGAGGTGAAAGTGATTAGCTCTGTTTTTATGGTCACATTCCATTTTTCCAAATATGAATTCACCATTTTTGTAGTGTTTTGTGGGTACAGGTATGTTTGTCAGATAGAGGAAAGGATGACCTCTTAACTAAGAGTTTTACTTCTTCTAGTTCTTATAATCTGAGCACCATCTCATCACAGCTCATTAAGATACTTCCAAACCACCTGCTCTAGACCAGTGGCACCCCTGAATACTTGGACAACTTTACTTGCAGCAGTGGATAAACCGTCACTCATCAGCGTTGCTGGTGCATCTACCAGCAGCCTGCAAACTACTGTGTGCTTTGGAAGATAACAAGTAGGTCCTTGTCCTCAAATAGCTTAGCATTTGAACAAGAAAAATGCATTTCAAATACTGCCACCAATAGAATAGAGTGTACATTAAATATCAGATGAGTGGTATAGACATTAAGTACTAGGCCAGGAGGGAAGGATGTTTTCCAGCTGGTGTGATCCAGCTGTTGTGATTATTCAGCAGAAAGATGCCCTGGGGGATGGTAGCTGGGACTGTTTTCTGGGGCCTTTAGTGCTGACTTAGCCATTCCAGGAGAAAGAAAACCGACTCCAGCGAAAAAGCCCCAGTCTGACTTCCTCTTTTCTAGAGAAGTGTTGGCAAGTGGACCTCTATTGTAATTCAGTGACCGATAGCTTGACACAACTGTCACAGATTTTCCTGGGCTTTATTTATTTATTTATTTTTGATTTCTCTTGGATGTGAATGATATTCTTTCATAAGCTGCAAAAATTCCTTAAGGTCACAAAGTACCACACTGCTGTCTAGCTCTGCACTTTTAGTTATGTACTTGGAGAAAGTCTGGATTCTCGTAATTTATTTGTAATTCACGGCAATGTGAAGTAAGATCTGTGTCTGAATTCCAGTTTTGTCGTTTGTCAGATGTGTAACCTTGGAGAAATCAATCTCTCTGGTCCTTCATTTCACCCCTCCTCCCATTCCCTGCCCACCTCTCCACTGCTACTTTTAATCCTGTGCATGTAAGTGTTAGGGGGCTTCTCTGGGGGCTCAGTGGTAATGAATCTTCCTGCCAATGCAGGAAACATAAGAAACATGGGTTCGATCCCTGGGTCAGGAAGATCCCCTGGAGTAGGCAATGGCAACCCACTCCAGTATTCTTGCCTGGAGAATGCCATGGACAGAGAAGCCTGGTGGTTTACAGTCCATGGGGTGCCAAAGAGTTGCATGTGACCGATCACTCATGTGTGTTGTGTTAAATAAGATCACACATGATTGATTTGTCCAATAATTATTATACAGCTTAATCAGATCCAGGATCCCCACCTATTTTTTCTTTTTTCTTTTTAAATCAAATTATTCTTTCTGTTTCTAGTTTCCCTTTGGATTCAGGTTGCATACTGTTATATCCAAAATAATTATCTCAAGAAGGGAGACAACCAAACCTTGACCAAGGTCACCTAAAATAAGAGCTGCATTTTAAAATGCTCATAGGGAGACACTCTACCTAAATTTAAAGTCTGTCATGGCTGTGCTACGGTATAGAGATGGCTTTGTGAAAGTTTATCCAATTGAGGATAATCATCTATTCCTTCTTTAACATTCTTCCTTTAATTATATAGATCTCAGTTTTGAATTATTTTCCATCTTTGTGAAGAATTAAAAAAAATTTTTTTTTGAAGCAGATTTAAGCTTATAACAAAATTGTGTGAAATATATACAAATTTCCCATATGTCCCCTGACCCCAGACAAATATAATATCCCCTGTTGCCCCCAGAGTGGTACATTTGTTACACCTGATGAACCTACACTGACATATCATTATCATACAAAGTCTGTAGTTAACATTAGGGTTTATTCTCGGTGTTGGACATTCTATGGGTTTTGTGCCTCTTCACAATAAACAGTGGAAAATTCTGAAACAGATAGGAATACCAGACTACCTGACATGTCTCTTGAGAAACCTATATGCAGGTCAGGAAGCAATCAAATATATATGTGTGTGTGTGTGTGTGTGTGTGTGTGTGTATGTGTGTGTGTGTACAGGCTTCCCAGGTAACTCAGTGGGTAAAGAATCTGTTTGCAATGCAGGAAATGGAGTTCGATCCCTGGGTTGGGAAGATCCCCCAGAGGAGGGCATGCATGGCAACCCACTCCAGTGTTTTTGCTGGAGAATCCCTTGGACAGAGCAGCCTGGTGGGCTACAGTCCATAGGGTCACAAAAAGTCAGACACGACTGAAGTGACTGAACACACATGTGTATATACATATAAATAATTGATATTTATCATGCTTAGTGTTCTCTGAGGATCCTGATCAATGGGTTAATGTCTCACTAATGTTGGGAAACACTCAACTAACAATTACTTCAAGTATTCCTTCTGCTTTGACTTCTCTGTCTTCTGGTAATCCCATTATATATTACATTTGAAAAATTGTCCCCCAATTTTGGGGTGTTTTGTTCTTATGTTCTTTGTTCTTTTTGTCTCTTGGAGAAAGAACTCAAAAAGTTTCTATCTGACTTGTCTTCAAGTTCTCTTACTCTTTCTTTGGCCATATTCAATCTACCAATGAGACTACGGAAATCATTCTTCATTTCTGTCTAGCTATTTTTTGTTTCAGATGTGTATAAGAGACAGAGGCTGTATATTGTCACCCTGCTTATTTAACTTCTATGCAGAGTACATCATGAGAAACACTGGACTGGAAGAAACACAAGCTGGAATCAAGATTGCCAGAAGAAATATCAATCACCTCAGATATGCAGATGACACCACCGTTAAGGCAGAAAGTGAAGAGGAACTAAAAAGCCTCTTGATGAAAGAGAAAGAAAAGAGTGAAAAAGCTGGCTTAAAGCTCAACATTCAGAAAAAGGAGATCATGGCATCCGGTCCCATCACTTCATGGGAAATAGATGGGGAAACAGTGAAAATAGTGTCAGACTTTCTTCTTTGGGGCTCCAAAATCACTGCAGGTGGTGATTGCACCCATGAAATTAAAAGACACTTACTCCTTGGAAGGAAAGTTATGACCAACTTAGACAGCATATTGAAAAGCAGAGACATTACTTTGCCAACAAAGGTCCATCTAGTCAAGTCTATGGTTTTTCCTCTGGTCATGTATGGATGTGAGAGTTGGACTGTGAAGAAAGCTGAGCGTCAAAGAATTGATGCTTTTGAACTGTGGTGTTGGAGAAGACTCTTGAGAGTCCGTTCGACTGCAAGAAGATCCAACCAGTCCATTCTAAAGGAGATCAGTCCTCATTGAACCTGAAATTCCAGTACTTTGGCCACCTGATACGAAGAGCTGACTCATTGGAAAAGAGCCTGATGCTGGGAAAGATTGAGGGCAGGAGGAGAAGGGGATGACAGAGGACGAGATGGTTGGATGACATCACCAATTCAATGGACATGGGTTTGGGTGGACTCCGGGAGTTGGTGATGGACATGGAGGCCTGGTGTGCTGTGGTTAATGAGGTTGCAAAGAATCAGACAGGACTGTGCGACTGAACTGAACTGTACATGTTCAGCTGCTAAGTCATCTCTGACTCTTTGGGACCCTGTGGACTATAGCCCACCAGGTTCTTCTGTCAATGGGATTTCCTAGGCAAGAATACTGGAATGGGTTTCCACGTCCTTTTTCAGGCGATCTTCCCAACCCAGGGTCTGAACCCGTGTCTCCTGCATTGGCAGATGGATTCTTTACCACTGAGTCACCTGGGAAGTCCAGCTCCACTATAGGTTTTATACATTATACAATGCCATTATCTATGGGTTTAGACAACTGTATAATGACATGTGTCTATTATTATTGTAGTGTCATGCAGAATAGTTTCATTGCCTTAAGAATCCTTTATCCTCCACCTATTGATCCTTTTCCCAGTTACCCTTAGTAACTACTGATCTTTTTACTATCTCCATAGTTTCGTCTTTTTCAGAATGTTACATAGTTGGAATCATACAATATGTAACCTTTTCAAGTTGGCTTCTTTCACTTAGAAATATGCATTTAAAGTTTCTCCATGCCTTTTCATGGCTTGATAGCTCACTTCTTTTTAGCACTGAATAATATTCCATTGTCTGGATGTACCACACTTCCTCTGTTTACCTACTGAAGGACATCTTGGTTGCTTAGAGTTTTGGCAATCATGAATAAAGCTGCTATAGACATATGTGAGTGGGTTTTTGTGTGAACAAGTTTTCAGCTTCTTTGGATGCAAACCAAGTAGTACAATTACTAGATTGTATGATAAAAGTATGTTTAATTTTGTAAGATACTGCCAGATTTTCTGTCAAAGAGTCTGTACCATTTTGCATTCCTGCCAGCAATGAATGAGAGTTCCTATTTTACACATCCTCACAGCGTTTGGTGTCATCAATGTTCTATATTTTGGCCATTTCTAATAAGTCTGTCCTGGGATCTCACTGTAGTAAGTTGCAATTATCTAGTGAAATATGATGTGGAGAACTTACTTTAATGCTTCTTGCAGGACAGGTCTGCTAGCAATGGATTTCCTCAGTTTTTGTTTACTCAAGAAATTATTTTTCTTTCACTTTTAAAAGATAATTTTTCTGGATACAGAATGCTCTTTTTTTTTCAGTCCTTGAATATTTCACCCCACCTTCTTGTTGCATGGTTTTTGATGATAAGTCCACTATAATCCTTATCATTGTCCTTTTATAGGTAGTGTCTGTCCTCATCTTGTTTCTTTACAGATTTTGTTTTTATCCTTGGCTTACTTATACTGAATATAATATGCCTAGGTGTATGTATATATATATGTGTGTGTGTGTGTGTGTGTGTGTGTGTGTGTGTGTGTGTGTGTACAGGCTTCCCAGGTAACTCAGTGGGTAAAGAATCTGTTTGCAATGCAGGAAATGGAGTTCGATCCCTGGGTTGGGAAGATCCCCCAGAGGAGGGCATGCATGGCAACCCACTCCAGTGTTTTTGCTGGAGAATCCCTTGGACAGAGCAGCCTGGTGGGCTACAGTCCATAGGGTCACAAAAAGTCAGACACGACTGAAGTGACTGAACACACATGTGTATATACATATAAATAATTGATATTTATCATGCTTAGTGTTCTCTGAGGATCCTGATCAATGGGTTAATGTCTCACTAATGTTGGGAAACACTCAACTAACAATTACTTCAAGTATTCCTTCTGCTTTGACTTCTCTGTCTTCTGGTAATCCCATTATATATTACATTTGAAAAATTGTCCCCCAATTTTGGGGTGTTTTGTTCTTATGTTCTTTGTTCTTTTTGTCTCTTGGAGAAAGAACTCAAAAAGTTTCTATCTGACTTGTCTTCAAGTTCTCTTACTCTTTCTTTGGCCATATTCAATCTACCAATGAGACTACGGAAATCATTCTTCATTTCTGTCTAGCTATTTTTTGTTTCTACCTTTTCCTTTCCATACATTCTTAGGGTTTCCACCTCTACATTTACATTATCCATCTATTCTGGTATTTTTTCACTTTTGCCTTGGATCTTTTGACATATTAACTATCAGTTTAGTTCAGTTCAGTCACTCTGTCATGTCTGACTCTTTGCAACCG
Organism: Madoqua kirkii; assembly: GCA_006408675.1. Classification (NCBI taxonomy): domain Eukaryota; kingdom Metazoa; phylum Chordata; class Mammalia; order Artiodactyla; family Bovidae; genus Madoqua; species Madoqua kirkii. Next base: position 27,992 of record SJYC01121125.1, read on the forward strand.
CATGAATTGCAGCACACCAGGCTTCCCTGTCCATCAACTCCCGGAGTTCACCAAAACTCGGTGATGCCATCCAGCCATCTCATCCTCTGTTGTCTCCTTCTCCTCCTGCCCCTAATCCCTCCCAGCATCAGAGTCTTTTCCAATGAGTCAACTCTTTGCATGCGGTGGCCAAAGTACTGGAGTTTCAGCTTTAGCATCAGTCCTTCCAAAGAAATCCCAGGGCTGATCTCTTTTAAAATGGACTGGTTGGATCTCCTTGCAGTCCAAGGAACTCTCAAGAATCTTCTCCAACACCACAGTTCAAAACCATCAATTCTTTGATGCTCAGCTTTCTTCACAGTCCAACTCTCACATCCATACATGACTACTGGAAAAACCATAGCCTTGAATAGATGGACCTTTGTTGGTAAAGTAATGTCTCTGCTTTTCAATATGCTGTCTAAGTTGGTCATAACTTTCCTTCCAAGGAGTAAGTGTCTTTTAATTTCATGGGTGCAATCACCACCTGCAGTGATTTTGGAGCCCCAAAGAAGAAAGTCTGACACTGTTTCCACTGTTTTCTCCTCTATTTCCCATGAAGTGATGGGACCGGATGTCATGATCTTTATTTTCTGAATGTTGAGCTTTAAGCCAGCTTTTTCACTCTCCTCTGTCACTTTCATCAAGAGGCTTTTTAGTTCCTCTTCACTTTCTGCCTTAAGGGTGGTGTCATCTGCATATCTGAGGTGATTGATATTTCTTCTGACAATCTTGACTCCAGCTTGTGCTTTTTCCATACCAGTGTTTCTCATGATGTACTCTGCATATAAGTTAAATTAGCAGGGTGACAATATACAGCCTTGATGTAACCCTTTTTCTATTTGGAACGAGTTTGTTGTTCCATGTCCAGTTCTAACGGTTGCTTCCTGACCTGCATATAGGTTTCTCAAGAGACAGGTCAGGTGTTCTAATATTCCCATGTCTTTCAGAATTATCCACAGTTTATTGTGATCCACACAGTGAAAGGCTTTGGCATAGTCAATAAAGCAAAAATACATGTTTTTCTGGAACTCTCTTGCTTTTTCCATGATCCAGTGGATGTTGGCAATTTGATCTCTGGTTCCTCTGCCTTTTCTAAAACCAGCTTGAACATCTGGAAGTTCATGGTTCACATATTGCTGAAGCCTGGCTTGGAGAATTTTGAGCATGACTTTACTGGTATGTGAGATGAGTGCAATTGTGCAGTAGTTTGACATTCTTTGGCATTGCCTTTCTTTGGGATTGGAATGAAAACTGACCTTTTCCAGTCCTGTGGCCACTGCTGAGTTTTCCAAATTTGCTGGCATATTGAGTGCAGCACTTTCACAGCATCATCTTTCAGGATTTGAAATAGCTCTACTGGAATTGCATCACCTCCACTAGCTTTGTTCATAGTGATGCTTCCTAAGGCCCACTTGACTTAACATTCCAAGATGTCTGGCTCTAGGTGAGTGATCACATCATCATAATTATCTGGGTCATGAAGTTTTTTTTGTACAGTTCTTCTGTGTATTCCTGCCACCTCTTGTTAATATCTTCTGCTTCCGTTAGGTCCATACCATTTCTGTCCTTTATCGAGCCCATCTTTGTATAAAATTTTCCCTTGGTATCTCTAATTTTCTTGAAGAGATCTCTAGTCTTTCCCATTCTGTTGTTTTCCTCTGTTTCTTTGCACTGATCACTGAAGAAGGCTTTCTTATCTCTCCTGGCTATTCTTTGGCACTCTGCATTCAGATGCTTATATATTTCCTTTTCTTCTTTGCTTTTCACTTCCCTTCTTTTCACAGCTATTTGTAAGGCCTCCCCAGACAGCCCTTTGCTTTTTTGCATTTCTTTTCCATGGGGATGGTCTCGATCCCTGTCTCCTGTACAATGTCACGAACCTCATTCCATAGTTCATCAGGCACTCTATCAGATCTAGTCCCTTAAATCTATTTGTCACTTCCACTGTATAATCATAAGGGATTTGATTTAGGCCATACCTGAATGGTCTAGCGGTTTTCCCTACTTTCTTCAATTTAAGTCTGAATTTGGCAATAAGGAGTTCATGATCTGAGCCACAGTCAGCTCCCAGTCTTGTTTTTGCTGACTGTATAGAGCTTCTGCATGTTTGGCTGCAAAGAATATAATCAGTCTGATTTCGATGTTGACCATCTGGTGATGTCCATGTGTAGAGTCTTCTCTTGTGTTGTTGGAAGAGGGTGTTTGCTACGACCAGTGCTTTCTTGGCAAAAGTCTATTAGCCTTTGCCATGCTTCATTCCGTATTCCAAGGCCAAATTTTCCTGTTACTCCAGGTGTTTCTTGACTTCCTACTTTTGCATTCCAGTCCCCTATAATGAAAAGGACATCTTTTTTGGGTGTTAGTTCTAAAAGATCTTGTAAGTCTTCATAGAACTGTTTAACTTCAGCTTTTTCAGTGTTACTAGTTGGGGCATAGACTTGGATTACTGTGATACTGAATGGTTTGTCTTGGAAATGAACAGTGATCATTCTATCATTTTTGAGATTGCATCCAAGTACTGCATTTTGGACTCTTTTGTTGACCGTCATGACTACTCCATTTCTTCTGAGGGATTCCTGCCCACAGTAGTAGATATAATGGTCATCTGAGTTAAATTCACCTATTCCAGTCCATTTAAATTTGCTGATTACTAGGATGTTGACGTTCACTCTTGCCATCTCCTGTTTGACCACTTCAAATTTGCCTTGATTCATGGACCTAACATTCCAGGTTCCTATGCAATATTGCTCTTTACAGCATCAGACCTTGCTTCCATTACCAGTCACATGCACAACTGAATATTGTTTTTGCTTTGGCTCCATCCCTTCATTCTTTCTGGAGTTATTTCTCCACTGATCTCCAGTAGCATATTGGGCACCTACTGACCTGGGGAGTTTCCCTTTCAGTATCCTATTATGTTGCCTTTTCATACTGTTCATGGGGTTCTCAAGTGGACCACATTCTGTAAGACCTCTCCACCATTACCCAACTGTCTTGGGTGACCCACACAGCATGACTTAGTTTCATTGAGTTAGACAAGGCTGTTGTCTATGTGATTAGATTGACGAGTTTTCTGTGATTATGGTTTCAGTGTCTCCGACCTCTGATGCCTCTCGCAACACCTACCATCTTACTTGAGTTTCTCTTACCTTGGACGTGGGGTATCTCTTTATGACAGCTCCAGCAAAGCACAGCTGCTGTTCCTTACCTTGGATGAGGGGTATCTCCTCATGGCCACCCCTCCTGACCTTGAATGTTGAGTAGCTCCTCTTGGCCCACACAGAATCCCCTGCCTGGTAAATCCAAAACTGATGTAATATCTGAGTCTGATGCTTACTCTGTGTCTACAAACTTTTCTTTCTTGCTTTTTAGCATGACATAATTGTTTTGTTGAAAGTTGAACATGATGTATCAGGTAATAGAAATTGAAATAAATGGATTCTATGGTTCTATGTTAATCTGGCTAGGAGTTGGGCTATATTAAATACTGTGGCAGATGTAGGTTCTGGAGGCTTTTAACTCCCCCCATTGTCCTTGTTTCCATCTCCCTCATTGTCTTTGGGCTTACCTAAGAACTCCTCCTCAGATAGTCCACCTGAAATTTTGTACAGCTGGAAAATTCTTAAAGAGATAGGAATACCAGACCACCTTACCTGCCTCTTGAAAAACCTGTATTCAGGTCAAGAAGCAACAGTTAGAACTGGACTTGGGAAAATAGATTAGTTACACATCAGGAAAGGAGTATGGTCAAGGCTGTATATTGTCACCCTACTTATTTAATTTATATGCAGAGTACATCATGTGAAATGCTGGGCTGGATGAAGCACAAGCTGGAATCAATGTTGCAGGGAAAAATATCAATAACCTCAGATATGCAGATGACACTATCCTTATGGCAGAAAGTGAAGAAAAACTAAAGAGCCTCTTGATGAAGGTGAAAGAGGAGAGTGAAAAAGTTGGCTTGAAACTCAGCATTCAAAACACTAAGGTCATGGCAGCTGGTCTCATCACTTCATGGCAAATAGATGGGGAAACAATGGAAACAGTGACAGACTTTATTTTCTTGGGCTTCAAAATCACTGCAGATGGTAACTGCAGCTATGATATTAAAAGATACTTGCTCTTTGGAGGAGAAGCAATGAGAAACCTAGACACCTTTTTAAAAAACTCAGACATTACTTTACCAACAAATGTCCATATAGTAAAAGCTATGGTTTTTCCAGTAGTCATGTATGGATGTGAGAATTGGACCATAAAGGAGACTGCATGCCAAAAAATTGGTGCCTTTATTCTGTGGTGTTGAAGAAAACTCTTGAGAGTCCCTGGGACTGCAAGTAGGTCAAATCAGTCAATTGTAAAGGAAATCAACCCTGAATATTCATTGAAAGGACTAATGCTGAAGTTGAAACTCCAATACTTTGGTCACCTGGTTTGATGAGCTGACTTATTAGAAAATTGCTGGGTAAGACTGAGGGCAGAAGGAGAAGGGGGTGACAGAGGATGAGATGATTAGATGGCATCATGGACTCAGTGGATGGGAGTTTGAGCAAGCTCTGGGAGTTGGTGATGGACAGGAAAGCCTAGCGTGCTGCAATCCATGGGGTCACAAAAAGTTGGACACGACTGAGCAGCTGAGCGACTGAACAACAAAAACAACAAGAATCCACTGTTATTATAGTAGAGTCTATTAGAGTCCTATGGTATGATGGTAAGTTTTGAGGGAGGAGAAACATTAAAAAGTCTTGTGATTAAATCTGAGTCTTTTAGTGGATTTGTGAGTTGTACATTTAGTAGAGTGTGTTTCTGAGCTGTGACCTTTGAAAGTGTTTCTTAGCCCCCACCCCCTGCACTTTTTTTTTTTCTTTTCACTTTTTAGGTGAGACAGAGGGCTGGATTTGAGAAATGCGATTTCCCTAGGTGGGATAAAGCTCTGAAAAAGTTTTTCCTCCAGAGAACAGGCCTTTGTTATAAAAATTGCTCAGGGTACATTTCATAATGGTTACTTTTTCTCTCCTTTTGTTGGAGCCAGAAAGGGAAGTTTCTTGGCTCTTCAGTTTAAGAAACTGGTGGGATCCCTGGAGGTAAAAACTGATGAAAGTATACAGGCCCTTCTAAGACTGTGTGTTCCCAGGAGTTTCTCACTCAAGCTAGTGCACACTCAGCCTTGGGCAATTCATCCGAAGTACCATTTAAGTGTGCTACCAGTTTTGGCTCCAGTAGGTTCAGTACCAGGATCTTGGCAACGAGGATCTGAATTTGCCTGTTTCTCCAGATTTCAGGCACTGAAAACTTATACTTTGACTTTTGTATTTAAATGGACTCTCCAAGTTAGCTGGATTTTGCATGTGTCCTTCTCACATGCAAATTAACCTTGGCTCTAAAATTACACTTGGTTTTCAAGCTTTTTGTTTAGGATTCTTCCAGGGAGACACTGGGTACAGAAGGAAAAATGAGCTTTGCTTTATATTTTGTATCTAATGAATTCTTCAGCTTCTATTTCTTGGGCTTATGGAAACAAGGTGTTTTTTTTTTTTTTTAAATCAGTACAGAGGAGCATCCTGAAAAATTTTATAATTCCTTAGTTTATCTAATTCTTAGTTTATGTTTGGGATTGAAAAAAATAGGAAGAAAGCTTTTGTGGCTTCAGACTTTTTTTTTCCCCAATAGGAAATCAGGGCATTTGGTGTTAAAATCTCTCCACTTATTCTGCTATTTTCCTCTCTTTTCTTTCATGTAATGGACTTATTTGAGAGTATGTAATTGACTGGAAAGTGAAAAGTGGAAGTTAGTTGCTTAGTCATGTCTGACTCTTTGCAACTCCATGGACTTTAGCTCACCAGTTTCCTCTGTCCGTGGAATTCTCCAGGCAAGAATGCTGGAGGGGATTGCCATACTCTTCTCCAGATGATCTTCTCAACCTAGGTCTTGAACCTGTGTCTCCAGCACTGCAGGCAGATTCTTTACCTGTCTGAGCCACCAGGGAAGCCCATGTAAGTGACGGGACTTATTATCTAATCTGAATAGAAGGAAAATAATTGGCCTTCTTTGTTCAGGGCAGTGCTGGCTCATGAGACGTGGAAGATTTCATGTCTCTTCCCTCAGGTCATGAGGACATGTGTATTGCAGCTGCATTTGATAACCTGTATGATCATTCTTAAGGACATTGAAGGAGGAAACAGACAGAACAGGCTCCATCTTGAAAGCAGGACTCCATCTTGGGCTGGACTGTGGACTTTGGGCTATATGCACAGTATCTATGGAAATGACATACCAACTGGAAAACCAGGCCCCCTGGATGGAAGAGCCCCAGGGCTCGTACCTAGACTCTCTGTTACCTAAAACAATACCTGAATTATCTGTGTAACCAAATAGAATCATAAATTCTATTATGCTTATTAGGTATGACCACAGGCCTATTGATAACTGTCCACTGTTAACTACGTAGGCTTGAAGCATAGGAATCATGGGTTAATGTTGATTGTATCTTTCTTTTCCTTTGTTCAGACTAGTTTCAGGGAATTTGGGGAGGTGGGTTTGGGCATGTATACTTAGGGTATATAAGGTTTTCAGAAAAACTGGCCAGGGTCCTTGGCTAAGAGAAGACTCTGCCTTGGGCCCGCCAATGTAATAAACTGCACTCCACTATCTGCATTGTCCTTCTGAGTGAGTTCGTTTCCCAGAACGCATGGCTACAACATTTGGTGCATTGGCCAGGAAACTCCTCACTTGAGGAGACAAGTCCCATTTGTGACTAATCCGAGGCCTTATGGCTCGAATCTTCTGTGGGGGGGGGGGCTCTCCCTTCTGGGAGGATTCTGCTTCTCAATGCCCAGACTTTTCACTTTAGCAGGTAGTGGATGGCAGCAGGAAAACTGAGCGCTCAGGTGAGGAGGAACCCACTCAGCAGGGTGGAAGAGGGGGCCTGATCACCCCCCTGGGAGGGACTAGAAGGGGCATGGACCCATAGGAGCCTGAAATAGGTAGGTGATTGCTTGGTACACAGGTTGACAAGCGTGTCAGGGCTTAAGAAGGAAATTTGTGAAGGTCATTTAGGAGGTGGTGTCCATGCTATCTTGGGGAAAATTATTACCAAGCAATTGCCAGGGGATTTTTAGAAGAAACGTGGTTTTTGTGTGCTCGTATTCTGCCCTCTCCAAGGAAGTGTTCCATCTGCTATGAATTTCTTGACCCCCTTGGGACTGTCAGGCTAGAAGGAGGGGGATACATAAGTGAGTACGAATTGGCTTTTCTGGAGACATCCTGGGATGTGGGATATTTAACCCATCTGTATTTTCATCCGCACCTGATCAAGCCCACCAAGGCAGAATGGACTTTAAAAGTTAAGGGAGAAACACTCTTGGATCACGTGGTATTTTGGTTCGGCTGTGCTGACCGGCAGGTGAAGACATGCCGATCCCCTTTCTTCCTCTGGGATCTGGCAGAAAAGGCTCTTCTCATCCCAATTAGGAAGGAGGCAGAATGGCAATTTAAGTGTCATTGAGTGGAAATATCAGAACGACATAGGGTACTGAGAACTTCATAGACAGAAAGAAAAGAAAAAGTAGAAGAAGGTCCGAGAAGGTAAGCAAGATGGGGGGAAATGAATCTAAGGCAACTGTATTGTAGTGCATGATTAAAAATTTAAAGAAGCGATTTGGAGAAGACTATGGGGTGAAGTGAAGTCGCTTAGTCATGTCCGACTCTTTGCGACCCCATGGACTGTAGCCTACCAGACTTCTCAGTCCACAGAATTTTCCAGGCAAGAGTACTGGAGTGGGTTGCCATTTCCTTCTCCATGGGATTTTCCTGACTCAGGGGTCGAACCCGGGTCTCCCGCATTGCGGGCAGACACTTTACTGTCTGAGTGTTGGCCTGCAGTGTGGGAGACCTGGGTTCAATCCTTGGGTCAGGAAGATCCCATGGAGAAGGAAATGGCAACTCACTCCGGTACTCTTGCCTGGAAAAGTCCATGGACTGAGGAGCATGGTAGGCTACAGTCCATAAGGTCTCAAAGAGTTGGACATGACTGAGCAACTTCACTTCACTTCATGGGGTGAAGATGAAGCCTAACTGCCTCCACATACTCTGTGAGATCGAATGGCCCCCTATGGGTGTAGGATGGCCACCAGAGAACACCATGAACTTAAAACTAGTGGAAGCAGTCTATACAGTAATCACAGGAGAGCCAGGATACCTGGATCAATATCCATACATTGACTCATGGCTAAGGTTAGCTTCAAGACCCTCCTATTTGGACAAGATTCTGTATCCAGAAGGGAAAGGGAAAAATATTAATGGCACAAAAATTGACTGATGATAAAAAAGGAAATTCTACAGGATTTGGATGGGGATGACCTGACCCCTCCCCTGTACTGGATAATGACGCAACTGCCTCCCAGTGTTCCACCAGGACCGGAGGCCACCTTAATGCCTGATCCAGGGCCAGGTGAAGTTCCTGTAGAAGCCACTGGTCTTCCATCACCTCTCCCAGAGTTCGTAGAGCCGCTGGTTCGGCAGGCTCCAATCCCAGTAATGGAGATTCTGGTCAGTGACCCCAGAATTTCACCTCAGCTGGACCTCTTAGATTGTATCCACCTCTCCTGGTGAGTACTGATCAGGAGGAAGAAAACACAGCAATTAGAGGCTGCACTCCGCCAAGGAACAGGGGTAAAGAACTCCACTACAGATGCCCCTCAGAGAGCTACAACAGCCTCGAGTTCAGGACACATGGGGCACTACCATCAGCCCCCTGTAGCCTATTATTACCAGCCATTTTCCTCTACGGATATAGTAAACTGGCAGAGACATGCTCCACCATACTCAGGGGAGCCACAAGCCATGATTAGGCTAATGGAGACTATTTTTCGAACCCACCGCCCTACATAGGAGGACATAATCCAACAACTAGTCTCCCTTTCCAGCACTGAGGAAAGACACAGGATCCTAACTGAGACCAGAAAATGGTTAAGAGAAATGGCACCAGAGGGTACTGCAAACCCGAAGCGGTGGGCAGAACTAGCCACCCCTGATAAGAGGCCCAATTGGGACTGTAAAACAGAGGAAGGGAGGGGCCACCTGGAGAGATATCGAGTGATTCTTTTACAAGGTCTCAAGAGGGGGGCCGAAAAGGGAAAGTGAATCAGCCTCTGAGTTCTTTGAAAGACTGCTAGGCCTATAGACTTTATACACCAATAGACCCAGCCAGAGGCTGCTGGGTCTCAGATGGTGATAAATACAGCCTTTGTGTCTCTAGCCTACCCTGAAAATGTTAGATGAGTGGACACCAAATGACTCATGAATTTTTATACATCCCTGAATGCCCAGTACCTTTGTTAGGAAGAGACTTGCTGTCTAAACTGGGGACAAAAGTGACCTTCCCCCCCACGAAAGACCCACTGTTCAAGTGGGCTCAACCACCTGTTTACTTTTCCTCTCAGTAACCCCTCAAGATGAATGAAGGTTGCACAGTCTCCCAGAAAAGAAACTGGACGGACTAAACAGTCAAGAGAGAGAGTTAATTCAATAATTCCCTGAGGTCTGGGCGGAAGACAACCCCTATCTCCCCCACCACCCCCCACCACCCCACCCCCTGGTCTTGCAAAACAAGTCCCACTGGTAATAAAATTCAAACTAGGTACAATTACATTGGCACCCGCCTTGGGCCTGCCAGACCTTGCTAAGCCATTTATTCTTTACGTGACTGAAAAAGACAAGGTGGCTACGGGAGTATTGTCCCAGATTGTGGGGACATGAGACAGACCAGTGACTTATCTCTAATCAGCTGGACAGTGTTGCCACCTGTCTCTTATACACATCTAGATGTGTATAAGAGACAGGCACTCTGTCCATGGAATTTTACCCCACCACCCCCCACCACCCCACCCCCTGGTCTTGCAAAACAAGTCCCACTGGTAATAAAATTCAAACTAGGTACAATTACATTGGCACCCGCCTTGGGCCTGCCAGACCTTGCTAAGCCATTTATTCTTTACGTGACTGAAAAAGACAAGGTGGCTACGGGAGTATTGTCCCAGATTGTGGGGACATGAGACAGACCAGTGACTTATCTCTAATCAGCTGGACAGTGTTGCCACTGGTGGCCAGGATGCTTATGGGCAGTTGCTGCGGTTGCCTTACTGGTCCAGGAGGCAACCAAACTGACCTTGGGCCAAGATTTGTTTGTAAAAGTCCCACATGAGGTTAACACTCTCCTGCAAGGGGACCCCCATAAATGGCTGTCAACATCCAGGATTATTCAATACCAGGGACTGTTATGTGAGAACCCCCAAGATACTACTGAGCTTTGTCAGGCCCTGAATCTGGCCACTCTCTTTGTTGTGGGAGAAAGTGGTTCCTCACATGATTGTAAGAAAGTATGCCAGCAGACCTGGCTTGAGAGACCAGCCAATCCCGGACCGAGATTTGGTCCTGTACACCAATGACACCAGCCTAGTGAAACAAGGACAATGACTGTTGGGATATGCAGTAGTCATGGAAGAAACCATCGTTGAGGCTAGCTCTCTGCCATCACACTGGTCCGCTCAACAGGCTGAACTATGTGCTTTAACCCAGGCCCTCCAGCTGTCAAAAGGTAAGAAGACAAACATTTACACAGACTCCAGGTATGCTTTTGCTACAGTGCTCTGTATAAGGAGAGAGGTCGTTGACAGCTAGTGAAAAAAATATGAAAAATAAGGAAAAAACTAAAACCCTATTAGATGCTGCCTGGGAACCAGAAAGGGTTGCAGTCATACACTGCTGAGGACGTCAAAAAGAGGATACCCCCTGGGCTCAGGGAACAGACTGGCAGATGAGACCGCTAAACAAGCAGCCGAGGGCTTGGGGGTGACAAGTGAAGCCCCTATTAAAGCTCTCATATTGACAGAGCTACCTGAGCTAACACTAGACTCTCCAAAATACACTGAAGCCCAAAACCAACTAGCCAAAGCAGAAGGTGGCCATCAAGACTGAAAAGAGATGGTGGGAATTGCCAAGTGGCAAATTATTGGTACCGAAGGAGCTGGCACCCACTCTGGTAAGCCAAACACACCAAGCGACCCATCTAGGCCATGGTAAACTGGAAGAGCTAACTTGAAAATATTTCTTGGTTTCCCACCTCTCTTCCCTATGCAGGACAGAATCTCAGAACTGCACTGCCTGCTCACAGGTCAATGCTACCTCTCAGCACAGACAGAGACTTCCAGCTGCTGCTGCTGCTAAGTCACTTTAGTCGCGTCCGACTCTGTGCGACCCCACAGATGGCAGCCTAACAGGCTCCCCGTCCCTGGGATTCTCCAGGCAAGAACACTGGAGTGGGTTGCCATTTCCTTCTCCAATGCATGAAAGTGAAAAGTGAAAGTGAAGAAGTCCAGGGATTCAGATAAAAGGCACACTGCCCTTTGAACCTCTGGAAGTGTACTTCACTGAAATGAAACCTCACCGACAATACCATTACCTGCTGGTCATGGTATGTACATTCTCGAGATGGGTAGAAGCTTTTCCTACCCAGACTGAAAGAGCACCAGATGTAGCCTGGCACCTGCTTAGGGAGATAGTTCCCAGATTTGGATTTTCTACCAGCATTGGATGGGACAATGGCCCAGGTTTCAAGCGTCTGTCTACAATGCGGGAGACCCGGGTTCGATCCCTGAGTTGGGAAGATCCCCTGGAGAAGGAAATGGCAATCCACTACAGGACTATTGCCAGGAAAATCCCATGGACAGAGGAGCCTGGTAGGCTACAGCCCATGGGGTCACAGAGTCTGACATGACTGAGTGACTTCACTTCACTTCAAGCAAAACTTTAAACATCAAGTGGAAATTACATACAGCATATAGACCCCAGAGTTCTGGGATGGTGGAAAGAACCAACCAGATACTTAAAGAGACACTCTCCAAGTGGATCTTAGACACTGACTGTTTCTGGGTGGACTTGTTTCTGATGGCTCTGCTCAGACTCAGGATGACCCCACAGTCCCATGGCTCTTCTCCATACAAAATTGTGTCTAAGAGGTCCCCTCCCATAATAAAACAGGTATCAACAACTTTGCCTCACGTAAGCAGCAGGGGGAGATGAGATTTCAGAGCAGATGGAACAACTGGGTAAGGTAATAAATCAGGTAACTAAGTTTGTACAAGAAAGGGTGCCGTTCCCCCTTGGGGAACAGATTCACGAATTTGTGCCAGAGGATCAGGTGTGGTCATGGACTGGAAACACGACTCCTTGGCCCCACATTGAAAGAATCCATATACTGTTGTTCTAACCAACCCTACTGCAGTTAAAGTTTCAGGTGTCACTCCTTGGATCCACCACATGAAGGTGAAGAGAGCATACCATGCAGACTGGAGGACGCCGTGTGGACTACACAAAAGGACCCTGCTGACCCCTGTGAAACCAAATCATCTTAAAGAAGAAAAAGAGATGAAGCTCTACAATTAACTGCTGCTACAAGGACTTGCTGGTATCATCTTGAGACTAACCATAGTTTCAGTGCAAAGAGGGACCTGTGCTATAATTAAAGTTAAATGTGTATATATTCCCGATTTATCTCGCTATATGTCAGCCACCCTAGATGACCTGAAATATCAGGTAAAAGTTATGTCTGATGATAAAATTACTTTTTGGACTTCAGTCCTATCTTGGGTGAAGGGTGATTGGTGGAAAACTATATTTAACATTGTTATAGTTTTCCTTGATAGTTCTGCTTTGTGGACCCTTTATTTTGCAATGTATTATGAACTGTGTAATCCAAAGGTTGATGTCATTCTCCCAAATTGGAGGTCGGAGAGTCAGAGTGCAATATATCCCTATGAATGATGCTCATACTATGAGTTAAGAGCATCAAGAGTGGGGAATGGAGGAGGAAACAGACAGAACAGGCTCCATCTTGAAAGCAGGACTCCATCTTGGGCTGGACTGTGGACTTTGAGCTATATGCACAGTATCTATGGAAATGACATACCAACTGGAAAACCAGGCCCTCTGGATGGAAGAGCCCCAGGGCTTATACCTAGACTCTTTGTTGCCTAAAAGAATACCCTAATTATCTGTATAACCAAATAGAATCATAGATTCTATTATGCTTATTGGGGTATGACCACAGGCCTATCTATAATTGTTCACTGTTAACTACCTAGGCTTAAGGCATAATAATCATGGGTTAACTTTGATTGTATCTTTCTTTTCCTTTGTTCAGACTAGTTTCAGGGAATTTGGGGAGGTGGGTTTGGGCATGTACACTTAGGGTATATAAGGTTTTCAAAACTGGCCAGGGTCCTTGGCTAAAAGGAGACTCTGCCTTGGGCCCGCTGGTGTAATAAACTGCACTCCACTATCTGCATTGTCCTTCTGAGTGAGTTTGTTTCCCAGAACGCGTGGCTACAACAATATAGCCACACATCTACCATCATTGTGTATCACTTCATGGGAAATAGATGGGTAAACAGTGGAAAGTGTCAGACTTTATTTTAGGGGGCTCCAAAATCACTGCAGATGGTGATTGCAGCCATGAAATTAAAAGACGCTTACTCCTTGGAAGAAAAGTTATGACCAACCTAGATAGCATATTCAAAAGCAGAGACATTACTTTGCCGACTAAGGTCTATCTAGTCAAGGCTATTGTTTTTCCTGTGGTCACATATGGATGTGAGAGTTGGACTGTGAAGACGACTGAGTGCCGAAGAACTGATGTTTTTGAACTGTGGTGTTGGAGAAGAGTCTTGAGAGTCCTCTGGACTGCAAGGAGGTCCAACCAGTCCATCCTAAAGGACATCAGTCCTGGGTGTTCATTGGAAGGAATGATGCTGAATCTGAAATTCCAGTACTTTGGCCACCTCATGTGAAGAGCTGACTCATTGGAAAAGAGCCCGATGATGGGAAAGATTGAGGGCAGGAGGAGAAGGAGATGTCAGAGGATGAGATGGCTGGATGGCATCACGGACTCGATGAACGTGAGTCTGAGTGAACTCCGGGAGTTGGTGATGGACAGGGGGGCCTGGAGTGCTGTGATTCATGGGGTTGAAAAGAGTCGGACACGACTGAGTGACTGAACTGAACTGATGGTATATCTTAGAAAGTGAATTGTTTAAGAACACTTTAAAGATATAAATGATATTTTTATTTCTTTATATTATAAAAACTGGAAAATAGAGATAAGTAACAAGTCATTTTATTTCACAATTAATTCCCCCCTTTATGTATTTCCTTCCTTTTTTTTTTCTTATACATGTTTTTCATATAACTGCAGTCATAGTCAATGTAACTACACAATGTAGTTAATGTGACTATAGAATAGTAAACTTTTAGTCCTTCTGATATGTAGGATTTTTCCACTCACAACACCAAGAAATTCTTCAGCACCAGCTGGGTGGTCAATTCTGACACTATCTACCCTGAGATAGCATCAGATTCCACAGGTTAAGGGCTCACAAGACTGCTCTCCGCTTTGGATGCCAATCACAAGTTCAGGCTGTTACCTGTGTTTCTGACAGACTGGCTATAGATCAGACGTTCCCATGACCCCTTCCCTGGGTTCAATTGACTTGCCAGAGCAGCTCACAGAACTCAGGAGGATAGTTTGCTACTCACTGTTGGGGGAAACATATTGACTGAAATCACCCGCTCTGGCTAGGCACTATTTGTGTGAGTTATTTTATGACAGAAAGCCCTGGTATAGGAACATGGACTAAAAAGCCACCAACTGGAAGAATTCAGGAAAGGTTAAAAGGAGATGCGATGGGTCCTAGAACCTCCCAGTATCCTTGCTGGCATCCATCTTGACTGAGCAATGTGTGGGCCAAGCCAGAAAGGGCCTTGAGTCTGAATGATTGGCCAGAGACAACCTGGAAATGAATCCTATCACCGTAAAACCTACGCCTGCACAAGGGAGAGCAATCCTCCTGGGTTCCCTCTGCTGCTCTGTGTCCAGGCACTTCTTCCCAATAAAGTCTCTTGCTTTGTCAGCACATGCATCTCCTTGGATAATTCATTTCCAAGTGTTAGACAAAAACCCCCACTCAGGCTGTGGAAGGGGTCTCCCTTTCTGTACCATCGCTAGATTACCAGTTTATGACAAAAGATACTAAGGGATAAGAATCAACAGCCAGATAAAGAGACACTTATGAAGATCCTGGAACAAAAGAGTTTCTGTCTTTCCCCATGGGGTTTGGGGATGCAACACAGTGGCATTTGAACATACTCTAGTTCATGAACCTGGAAACTCTTTGTACCCACTTTTTAGGTTTTTAATGGAGGCCTCATTACAGAGACTTGATAGATTAAAATCACTGGTCATTGGTTCAAACCGCAGCTCCTCTGCCTTGCCTCAAGGTCAGAGGATGGGATTGAAATTCCCAAGCCTGTATTCATGCTTGGTTCCCCTGGCAACCAGTCATCCAAATCTCATCTCTAGGGGATTTCTTTTTTTCTTTAAATGTTTGATGTGGACCATTTTTAAAGTTTTTGTTGAATTTGTTACAATAACACTTCTATTTTATGATTTTGGATTTTTTTCTTTTGGCCACAAGTCATGTGGGTTGTTGGCTCCTCCCCAACCAGAGATTGAACCAGCACCCCCTGCATTGGAAGGTGAAGTCGTAATCACTGGACCACCAGGTAAGCCCCCAAGGGGTTTCTAAAAGTCATCTCATTAACATAAGCTCAGTTGGGGTTAAAAAGTCCTTGCTATGAATAACAAGACACATTATTTCAGGAAGCCACTTGAAGAACTGAGGACAAAAATCCAAATTTTATAATAAAAGATGCCCCTTCACTCTTTCTTTTTTAAAATTGAACTGTAGTAGATTATACAATGTTGTCTTAGTTTCAGGTATACAGCAAAGTGATTTACACACACACACACACACACACACACACACACGTCTCCACTTTTTCCAGATTCTTTCCCCTTACAGATTATCACAAAATATTGGATACAATTCCAAGGGTTTTAGGAACTGTGAGCTAGGAACCATGTACAAAGACAAAAATATGCATTTATAACATATAATATTATATATCAGCTAAGTTCAGTTCAGTACAGTCACTCAGTCATGTCCGACTCTTTGTGACCCCATGAACCGCAGCACACCAGGCCTCCCTGTCCATTACCAACTCCCAGAGTTTACCCGAGCTCATGTCCATTGAGTTGGTGATGCCATCCAACCATCTCATCCTCTGTTGTCCTCTTCTCTTCCTGCCCTCAATCTTTCCCAGCATCAGGCTCTTTTACAATGAGTCAGCTCTTTGCATCAGGTGGCCAAAGTATTGGAGTTTCAGCTTCAACATTAGTCCTTCCAATGAACACCCAGAACTGATCTCCTTTAGAATGGACTGGTTGGATCTCCTTGCTGTCCAAGGGACTCTCAAGAGTCTTCTCCAACACCACAGTTCAAAAGCATTAATTCTTTGGTGCTCAGCTTTCTTCATAGTCCAACTATCACATCCATACATGACTACTGGAAAAACCATTGCCTTGACTAGACGGACCTTGTTGACAAAGTAATGTCTCTAATTTTGAATATGCTACCTAGGTTTGTCATAACTTTCCTTCCAAAGAGTAAGCATCTTTTAATTTCATGGCTGCAGTCACCATCTGCAGTGATTTTGGAGCCCTCCAAAATAAAGTCTGACACTATTTCCACTGTTTCCCCATCTATTTGCCATGAAATGATGGGACCAGATGCCATGATCTTAGTTTTATGAATGTTGAGCTTTAAGCCAACTTTTTCACTCTCCTGTTTCACTGTCATCAAGTGGCTCTTTAGTTATTCACTTTCTGCCATAAGGGTGGTATCATCTGCATATCTGAAATTACTGATATTTCTCCCATCAATCTTGATGCCAGCTTGTCCTTCCTCCAGCCCAGCATTTCTCACGATGTACTCTGCATATAAGTTAAAAGCTGTTGTTCCATGTCCAGTTCTAACTGTTGCTTCCTGATCTGCATACAGGTTTCTCAAGAGGCAGGTCAGGTGGTCTGGCATTCCCATCTCTTTCAGAATTTTCCACAGTTTATTGTGATCCACACAGTCAAAGGCTTTGGCATAGTCAATAAAGCAGAAATACATGTTTTTCTGGAACTCTTTTGTTCTTTTGATGATCCAGCAGATGTTGGCAATTTGATCTCTGGTTCCTCTGCCTTTTCTACAACCAGCTTGAACATCTGGAAGTTCAGGGTTCATGTATTATTGAAGCCTGACTTGGAGAATTTTGAGGATTACTTTACTAATGTGTGAGTTGAGTGCACAAAATTGTGTTAAACTTGGAGTTATATTCCTAGTTTATATTTTATAAACTTTTATTTAAAAATTAAATTAAAAAAGTAAAATAGGAACTTTCCTGGAAGTCCAGTGGTTAGAACTTGGACTTCCAATGCAGGAGTTTCAGTTCCAATCTCTGCTTGGGGAGCTAAGATTCTACATGACTTGTGCCCAAGAAAACACAAAATGTAAAGCAGAAGCAGAATTCAATAAAAACTTCAAAAATGGTCCATTCAGTTCGGTTCAGTTCAGTTCAGTTGCACAGTCTTGTTCGACTCTTTGTGACCCCATGAATCACAGCACGCCAGGCCTCCCTGTCCATTACCAACTCCCGGAGTTCACTCAGACTCACGTCCATAGAATCAGTGATTCCATCCAGCCATCTCATCCTCTGTTGTCCCCTTCTCCTCGTGCCCCCAATTCCTCCCAGCATCAAAGTCTTTTCCAATGAGTCAACTCTTCGCATGAGGTGGCCAAAGTACTGGAGTTTCAGCTTCAGCATCATTCCCTGCAAAGAAATCCCAGGGTTGATCTCCTTCAGAATGGACTGGTTGGATATCCTTGCAGTCCAAGGGACTCTCAAGAGTCTTCTCCAACACCACAGTTCAAAAGCATCAATTCTTCGGCACTCAGCCTTCTTCACAGTCCAACTCTCACATCCATACATGACCACAGGAAAAACCATAGCCTTGACTAGACAGACCTTTGTTGGCAAAGTAATGTCTCTGCTTTTGAATATGCTGTCTAGGTTGGTCATAAGTTTTCTTCCAAAGCGCAAGCGTCTTTTAATTTCATGGCTGCACCTTCAGAATGGACTGGTTGGATATCCTTGCAGTCCAAGGGACTCTCAAGAGTCTTCTCCAACACCACAGTTCAAAAGCATCAATTCTTCGGCACTCAGCCTTCTTCACAGTCCAACTCTCACATCCATACATGACCACAGGAAAAACCATAGCCTTGACTAGACGGACCTTAGTCAGCAAAGTAATGTCCATAGTAAGCAATGAAATAAAAAAGTAAATTTACGACCTCTTAAAATATATTTATTATAAGTTGCAATATCACACACACACATAGTTAATGTTAAGAAAGCAGGGTAAATTTGTCATGGCAGGCAAGAAGGTACTGTGCAACTATCTGACCTCCACTCTCAATATGTACTCACAGTGGGGCCAGAGGCTTCAGGGGATTTGACTCAAAGGTATTTGTTTCAAAGTCATTTTCTGATGGCAGTTAGGGGAGATGAGATTAGAAAGGGTTAACAGATGGTTTGCAGTTAGTTCCTTCAGGAACCCTGCTGACTTTTGTACAGTAAAATAATACAGTTCTAATTTTGGAGAGAATTTTGCTACTGTGACACTAATACAGCCCCAGGCTATTAGAGGATTAGATGAGCCCAAAGCTTTATGAGCCATCAGCTGTGGCACTGGAGGGTGATTCAGCATGTTGATTGCTGGGAGCGGAGCTGTTAATTGGAATGGGAGAGAGAGGAGCCCTGGTTTGGCAGATCAGATTTAAATGGGTGGATTGTATGACGGGAGAGTTTTTCTGTTCTCTTTTGGCTTTGGTTCAGTGCTTATAACCAGATTGTCCTGCTTCCAGCTGGACATTACTTGTCTTGAAATGCCCTTTTTTTTTTTTTTTTCAGTTTGTAGCTCCAGATTTCATAAGGGCTTGGGTAAGTGTGAGGGGCAATATAGCCGACTTTCACCATCTGACTCTGATTTCTCTGGAACTGTATTTTACTTTCCAGCTCATTTCGTTCTGCTATCAGCATTGTCCTATGCTCCTTCCATCCTAACAATAGAGCAGGCATTGCGGCAAGTTTATTTTCAGTACAGTTCAATTCAGCAAGTGTTTATTCGGTTCCTAATTAGGTGATAGGGCTTCCCTGGTGGCTCAGATGGTAAAGAATCTGCCTGATTTGGGAGACCTGGGTTCAATCCCTGGGTTGGGAAAATCCCCAGGAGAAGGGCATGTCAACCCACTCCAATATTCATGCCTGGAGACTCCCCATGGACAAACGAGCATGGCGAGCTACAGTCCATAGGGTCACAAAGAATCAGACATGACTGAGTGACTAATGCTGCTGCTGCTAAGTCGCTTCAATAAATTGGTTGGATCTCCTTATAGTCCAGGGGACTCTCAAGAGTCTTCTCCAACACCACAGTTCAAAAGCATCAATTCTTCAGCACTCAGCTTTCTTCACAGTCCAACTCTCACATCCATATTGTGGTTCCATATAAATTTTAGTGTTATTTTTTCCATTTCTTTGAAAAATGTCATGGGCAAATTGATAGGAATTGCATTAAATCTCTAGATTGCTTTGGGTAGTATGGCCATTTTAGCAATATTAATTCTTCCAATCCAAGAACATGAGATATTTTTTCTTTTTTTTTTTTGAGTAATCTTCGATTTCTTTGATCAATGTTCTATAGAATTCAGCATATAACTCTTTAATCTTGGTCAGATTTATTCCTGAATATTTTATTTTTTGATGCAGTTTTAAAGAATTTTAAAAAACTTCTTTCTGATATATGATTGTTGGTTTTGAGAGATACAACAGATTTCTATATGTAGTAACTCATTTTTCTGATGGCTAATTCTTACATTTGTTACTGTTGCTGATTTTTCCATTTTTGACAAAAATCTATTGACTTCCTATAAACCTAGGGCTTCCCTGGTGACTCAGATAGTAGACAATCTGCCTATAATGCCAGAGGCCTGGGTTCAGTCCCTGACTTGGGAAGATCCTCTGGAGAAGGGCATGGCAACCTACTCTAGTGTTCTTGTCTGAAGAATTCCATGGACAGATGAGCCTGGCAGGCTGTAGTCCATGGGATCACAAAGGGTCAGACATAACTGAGCACACACACACACACACACACACACACACACACACACACACATTGCTCCATCAGGACTGAAAACCAGAGGCACAGCAGCTACAAGGCACAGGCCTATTTCAGTAGAAAACAATATTACAGGAAGTTTACCAAGTATTTGTCCTACTGCAATGAAGAGGTCTTATGATGTAAGCACTCCCAGGAGCCCCCTTTGGTTCCAGTGTACATACTCATTTAGGACAACACACTGTGGACAGGTCCTCAGCCAATTATGCGCTGCCCATCATGTCTTTCCTGACTTGCTTTAAGGACCCAGATGACCCTCTCATCCCCCATGAAGCCTTCCTGACTTACAGTTCACATTCTATTTCTCTTTCTTGTTCTTACTAACCAAGGGGGCTGATCCCTGGGCTTCCCTGAAACATTCTATCACCTTGCTGTCTAGTGTGATGTATTCACCATTTCTAGGTTTAGCACTTTTGCCCTACACTAATGATGGGTACTTTTGGGTGATGGTGGAGCTGAATTCCATTTGTTTATATCCCCCTATTCTGTCCAGAGTGTCTTCTTACACATACAGACACACACACTCACAAAAACGCTCCCATTACCTCAACCAGCAGTTATCAGATTATGAACAAATACTGACTGAGGGGACTATTAATATCATATATTAATATCATATATATATAGTTCTTTGTAAAAAAAATACATTTTCACATGATTTGTACATCAATTTTCCTGACAACTGGGGAGGAGGATATGTTTTACCTTTCTTTTTTTAAAAAAGATTTTGGTTTTAATGTGGGCTGTTTTTAAAGTCTTTGTTGAGTTTGTTACAATATCACTCATGTTTTTGCTTTTTGGCCATGATGCAGATACGATCTTAGCTCCCTGACCAGGGATAGACCCTGCATCCTCTGCACTAGAAGATGATGTCTTTTTCGTTTGTTTGTTTGTTTTTTAATTTAAATTTATTTATTTTAATTGGAGGCTAATTACTTTACAATACTGTATTGGTTTTGCCATACATCAACATGAATCCGCCACGGGTGTACACGCGCTCTCAATCCTGAACCCCCCTCCCACTTTGCTCTTTGTACCATCCCTCTGGGTCATCCCAGTGCACCAGTCCCAAGCATCCTGTATCCTGCATCACTTGACACTGTAAGAGCTGAATTATTATTAGTTATTATCTGTTTTATGCTTATACAGTATTTCTTTGAGTTATATCACAGTTTGCCAATTATGTACTTCTGTTGGACACTTTGGTTATTTGAGCCACTGGGAAAGCCCTTTTGGTTATTTAGAGAAGTATTACTCAGAACTTAAGGAGCTTGCTCCAGAATATAAGTCAATACTGTGCTTACTTCATGGAGAACATCTTGCTATGAAATCATCAATTAGACTTAGTTGATCAGTAGCAGACACTCTTATGTAGCACTGATTTAGAAGTTTCTGTTATAGTAAGTACTGTTATAAATATTTTTATGCCTATTATTTTTTCTTGGGCTTCTCAGGTGGCACAGGGGTAAAGAATTTTCCTGTAAATGTAGTAGGTTCAAGAGACAGGGGTTCAGTCCCTGGATTGGGAAGATCCCCTGGAGAAGAAATGGGAGCCCACTTCAGTATTCTTGCCTGGCAAATCCCATAGACAGAGGAGCCTGGTGGGCTACAGTCCATGAGGTTGCAGAGTCCGACACAACTTAACAACTGAGCATCATGCTTATTTTTCTTGTTTTGTTGAGAGTAATTCCCAGAAATGGGATTAATAATCTAAAGGCAGAAACATTTTTACATTTCTTAATATGTATGTCTCTTGGTTATTTGAAGGGATTTTCTTTCATTGATATTAATTTTGATTGTGTGTCTAGATGCAGATTAGAGAACCTAGTGAAAAACTACTAATATTTTTCTCTCCTTTTGGTCACCAAATATATTTATTTTGCTTGAACGTGGAAGCAGCCACCTGCTGGAATATTATTTATTGCAGATGTGTAATGTTTCCAGAAAATGAACCTTTTTAATCAACTCCTCTTAAATGGCTTATTTTTAGAATTACAGAAATAACAAATTTAAAATGTAGGAAAAACATCTAATCTTCTCCCTTTGCTTTTTAGCAGCTTTATTGAAATGCAATTCACATACCATACAATTCATCCATTTAAACTATACAATCCAACTGTTTTTACTATATCCACAGAACTGTGCGACAATCATCACAGTCAATTTTAGAACATTTTCATTATCCCCCAAAAAATCCTGTACCCATTTACAGTCACTCCTCTTTTCTCTTCAACCTCCAGACCTAAGCAGTAATTAATCTCCTTTCTGTGTACATGTATTTGCCTGTTCTTGACATTTCATATAAATGGAGTTATATAAAACATGGCCTTAGTGATTTTGAAGTATATAATACAATATTATTGGTGATGATTAGTATGCTGTACACTAGATGTCCAGAACTTACTAATTTTCTAGTTGCAGATTTATACCCTTTCACAGCATTGTTCCAATTCCTTTCACCTCCACCATTCTGGTTCAGCAAGTTTTACATTTTTAGATTCCACATATGAGTAACATCACACAATATTTGTCTTTCTTTCACTTACTTATCTCACTAAGCATGGTGCCCTCAAGATTCATCCCTGTTGAAAATGACAGGACTTCCATCTTTCTCATGGCACAGTAATATTCCATTATATATATATGCACCATGCCTTCTTTATCTGTTCATCCATTGATGAGCACTTAGTTCATTTACATATCTAGACTGTAGTGAATAGTGCTGCACTAAACATGGGAGTACAGATATCCTTTCAATATCCTGCTTTCATTTCCTTTAGATAGATACCCAGAAATGCAGTTGCTAGATATATGTAGATATATGTGTTAGTTATAGTTTTAATTTTTTAAGGAAACTCCATGCTGTTTTTCTTAGTGATTGAACCAATTTACATTCCTGCCAGCAGTGCATAAGTCTACCCTTTAATCCATATGCTTATCAATACTTATGTCTTATCTTGTTGTTAGCTATTCTAATTGGTATAAGGTTGATATCTCATTGTGGCTTTTATTTGCATGTTCCTGTTGATTTGTGATGTTGAGCATTTTTAATGTACCTGCTGTCCATTTGTATACCTTCTTTGGAAAAATTCTATTCAGTGCCTCTGCCTATTTTTAAATCAGATTTTTTTGTTGTTGAGTTGTATTAATTCCTTATATATTTTGGATGATAAACCCTTATCCAGTATATGGTTTGTAAATGTTTTCTCCCATTCGATAGGTTACCTTTTCATTTTGTTGATTGTTACTTTTCCTGTCCAGAAGCTTTTTAGTTTGATGTAGTCCAACTTACAGATTTTGCTTTCATTTCTTGTACTTTTGATATCCTGAGTATTGTTGCAAAGATCAGTGTCAAGAACTTTCTTCCTATATTTTCTTGTGTATTGGCTTCAGGTCTTACGTTTAAGTCTTTTATCCATTTCATATTAATTTTTGAGTGATGTATATTGGGGTCCAGTTTCCAGTTTCTGCATGTGGTTATCCATGGGGTTTTCTGAACACCATTTTTTGAAGAGGTTATCTTTCCCCCCATTGAGTATTCTTGATTCTCTTGTCAAATCTTTGTTGACCACGTGCATGGGGGTTTATTTCTAGTCTTTCAATTTTGTTCCTTTGGTCCATGTATCTATTTTTGCCAGGAATACTGTTTTAATTACTATAGCTGTCTTAGTATAGCTTGAAATCAAAAAGTGTAATGCCTATGCCCTTGTTCTTCTTTCTCAGGATTTCTTTGGCTATTTGGGGTCTTTTTTAGTTCTGTACACATTTTAGGATTTTTTTTTCCTATTTCTATCAAAAATACCATTAGAATTTCGATGGAGATTGCATTGAATCTGTAGGTGACTTTGGCTAATATGAACATTTTAGCTATTGATTTTTCTGATCCATGGACATAGGATATATTTCTATTTGTTTGTATCTTCCTTAATTTCTTCATCAAAGTCTGGGAGCACACAGATCTTTACTTCCTTTTTTTTTCTTATATTTGTTTAAACTGGATATTTCTGTTTTTTTTTTTTCAGTTTTATTTATTTACTTTACAGTATTGTATTGGTTTTGCCATACATTGGCATGGATCCACCAAGGGTGTACATGTGTTCTTCATCCTGAACCCCCTCCCACCTCCCTACCCATCTCATCCCTCTGGGTCATACCAGTGCACCAGCCCCTAGCACCCTGTATCATACATCGAACCTGGGCTGGTGATTCGTTTAACATATGATAATTTAGATGTTTCAATGCCATTGTCCCATTACATCCTGCCCTCACCCTCTCCCACAGCGTCCAAAAGACTGTTCTATACATCTGTGTCTCTTTTGCATTCTCGCATACAGGGTTTTTATTACCATATTTCTAAATTCCGTATATATGTATTAGTATACTGTATGGGTGTTTTTCTTTCTGGCTTACTTCACTCTGTGTAATCGGCTGCAGTTTCATGCACCTCATTAGGACTGATATAAATGTATTCTTTTTAATGGCTGAGTAATACTCCATTGTGTATATGTACCACATCTTTCTTATCCATTCATTTGCTGATGGAGATCTAGGTTGTTTCCATGTCCTGGCTACTATAAACAGTGCTGCGATAAACATTGGAGTACATGTGTCTCTTTCAGTTCTAGTTTCCTCTGTGTGTAGGCCCAGCAGTGGGATTGCTGGGGCATATGACAGTTCTATTTCCAGTTTTTTTTTTTTTTTTTTTTAAGGACTCTCCACACTGTTCTCCATAGTGGCTGTACTAGTTTGTATTCCCAACAACAGTGTAAGAGGGTTGCCTTCTCTCCACACCCTCTCCAGCATTTATTGCTTATAGACTTGGATAGCAGCCATTCTGACTGGCATGAAATGGTACCTCATTGTGGTTTTGATTTGCATTTCTTTGATAATGAGTGATGTTGAATATCTTTTCATATGTTTATTAACCATCTGTATGTCTTCTTTGGAGAAATGTCAGTTTAATTCTTTGGCCCACTTTTTGATTGGGTCGTTTATTTTTCTGGAATTGAGCTGCAGGAGTTGCTTGTGTGTCTTTGATATCAATTCTTTGTCAGTTGCTTCGTTTGCTATTATTTTCTCCCATTCTGAAGACTGTCTTTTCACCTTGCTTATAGTTTCCTTTGTTGTGCAGAAGCTTTTAATTTTAATTAGGTCCCATTTCTTTTTAGTTTTGCTTTTATTTCCGGTATTCTGGGAGGTAGGTCATAGAGGATGCTGATGTGATATATGTCAGAGGGTGTTTTGCCTATGTTCTTCTCTAGGAGTTTTATAGTTTCTGATCTTATGTTTAGATCTTTAATCCATTTTGAGTTTATTTTTGTGTATGGTGTTAGAAAGTGTTCTAGTTTCATTCTTTTACAAGTGGTTGACCATTTTTCCCAGCACCACTTGTTAAAGAGATTGTCTTTAATCCATTGTATATTCTTGCCTCCTTTGTCAAAGATAAGGATTTATCTTTGGGGTTCCTATTTTGTTCCATTGACCTATATATCTGTCTTTGTGCCAGTACCATACTGTCTTGATGACTATGGCTTTGTAGTAGAGCCTGAAGTCAGGCAGGTCAATTCCTCCAGTTCCATTCTTTTTTTCTCAAGATTGCTTTGGCTATTTGAGATTTTTTATATTTCCATAGAAATTGTGAAATTATTTGTTCTAGCTCTGTGAAAAATACTGCTGGTAGCTTGATGGGGATTGTGTTAAATCTATAGATTGCTTTGGGTAGTATACTCATTTTCACTATATTGATTCTTCCTATCCATGAACATGG
>SJYC01121127.1:0-76146 GCA_006408675.1 Madoqua kirkii
TCTAGAATATTGTATTTCATGGTTCTGTAGTATATGGTTCATATAGATATAATTTATTTAACTGTTTTCTAGACGTTTACTTTATATCCAGCCTTTTGTGGTTTTAAACACTTGTGCTTTAGACATCATTGTTGCTATGTCTTGTGAACATTTGTACTCTATTTTTTAGATCAAAATCTGAGTATAAAAAAACTTAAGGGTTTTGATATTTTCCTACCTGATCTCAAGAAAGTTATATCAGTGTATACTTTTACTCATCAAATCATATTTGGGAAAATAGTAGGTGATGGATTATTTTAAAATTTTGCCAATTTGATTAAAAGTGTGTCACACATATATGTAAATTTCTTTGGTTATTACTGAGTAGTTTTAGGATTTTTACAATATACTAATTGATTTTTAACTGATTTTTTATTTTAATTTGTGTATATTTACATTAAGAAATATGTAAAGCATGGTTCTGAAGATAAACTGTTTGGGGCCCAACCAAGCTCTTCCTTTGCTAGTCATGCTTAGAAAGACCTACATCCAATATTCTATTAATATTAATTATTGTTGTTGTTCAGTTGCTCAGTTGTGTCCAGCTCTTTGTGACCTTGTGTGATTGCAGCATGCCAGGCTTCCCTGTTGTTCACCATCTCCCAGAGTTTGCTCAAACTCATATCCATTGAGTTGGTGATGCCATCCAACCATCTCATCTTCTGTTGACCACCTCTTCCCCTTCCTTCAGTCCTTCCCAGCATCAAGGTCTTTCCAGTGAGCCAGCTTTTCTCACCAGATGGCCAAAGTATTGGAGCTTCAGCTTCAGCATAAGTCCTTCCAATGAGTATTTAGGGTTGATTTCCTTTAGGATTGACTGGTTTGATCTCCTTGCAGTCCAAGGGAATCTCAAGAGTTTTCTCCAGCACCACAGTTCAAAGCATCAATTCTTCAGTGCTCAGCTTTCTTTATAGTCCAACTCTCACATCTGTACATGACTATGTGTACATATCTCTATCCACATCACAATTTCTATAAGAAATATAATGCTGGGGGAAATAGCTCTGAAAACTCGGGACAGTTTTCCAGAAGATTGAAAGGGAAGTCCTAAATAGAGTTTCCTAAAGTGTTTCGTGGGAAGCGATCTTGGAAAAAACATTCCCTGGCCAAATTAATTTGGAGTGATGTGCTCCAGCCTCTACTTGGAAAATTGTCATGCCCATTAAAGGCTCTGGAACTTTCTGCAGGAAAAATGAAACAAAACACAACATTCTGTCTCGATTGTTTTAACAACAATGAATTTCAAAACATATCTGACTTGAGACTACTTTTTTGTGTCTTATCATTCCAGCAAACCAATATTTTTTGAAATCCACTTTTGGGCATCCCTAAGAGAGCTACACAAAAACTCTTTGGAAGCCTGTGGGTCTCAGAAAAAGCCTTCTGGAGCCTGAAAGAGTCAAATCATGATGTTTATTCTTTCCTCTGTTGGTGTCCAGGTGAATATCAACTAAAATGAATATTAGAGCTTGCCTTAAAGAGGAAAAGAAGTCCAAAACCCACACAACTTGGGGTAGGAGGAGGAATATCTTAATGAGGAAAGGTCAGACTTAAAATCTGTTAGCAAGAATTGTTGTTTAGTCTCTCAGTTGTGTCCAACTCTGCAGTCACATGGACTGTAGCACGCCAGACTCCACTGTTTATGGGATTTTCCAGGCAAGAACATCTCCTTCTCCAGGGAATTTTCCCAACCTAGGGATTGAACCTGCATCACCTGCATTGTCAGGGGTTCCTGTGCATTAATGTACCAGGAAGGGTCTTCCTTCTCCTTGGCTGAGAAGACTTCCCCAGGCATAGCCTAGGAGCCTGACTGCAGTTGCTTACCTAGCCAGGAGGAGGCGCCTCTCTCCTCTACAGGAAGCTCCAGGGAGGTGGCATCTGCATGTAAGGGGTCCATCCTGAGTGTATAGCACTGTTCTAGGTGCCCTGGGGTGGCCTGAAGGAGACAGCCTCACTCTTGCCTTACAAAGTTAACAATCTAAATCGAGGAAATGAGCATATAGGTATAAGGTGTCAGAAAAAATAAGATGAAGATATTGTACTTTGTCCTGGGAATATAGATTTTAAGGTATTTAAGATATTTAGAGAAATGAGCTTGGAGTGTTTAGGAAAGACTCTCCTGGGATGTGGCAAGTAGAGCCAGATGAATGAATAGAATATAAAGAGAAAAACAAATATTATATATTAACTTGCATATATAGAATTTAGAAAAATGGTGCTGATGAACTTATTTGTAGGGCAGGAATAAAGACGCAGATGAGACAATGGGCTTGTGGGCACAGGGTGGGAAGGAGAGGTTGGAATAATTGAGAGGGTAGCACTGACGTTTATATATTACCATGTGTAAAATAGATAGCTAGTGAGAAGCTGCTATGTGGCACAGGGAGCTCAGCATTGGTGCTCTGTGATGACCTGGTGGGGTGGGATGGAGGGAATGTAGTGGAATAGGAGAATGGAAGTGAGTCTCAAGAGAGAAAGGATATATGTATGCATATGGCTAGTAAAGTAATGCTCAAAATTCTCCAAGTCAGGCTTCAATAATACGTTCACGTGAACTTCCAGATGTTCAAGCTGGTTTTAGAAAAGGCAGAGGAACCAGAGATCAAATTGCCAACATCCGCTGGATCATCAAAAAACCAAAAGAGTTCCAGAAAAACATCTACCTCTGCTTTATTAACTATGCCAAAGCCTTTGACTGTGTGGATCACAATAAACTGTGGAAAATTCTGCAAGAGATGGGAATGCCAGACCACCTGACCTGCCTCTTGAGAAATCTGTATGCAGGTCAGGAAGCAACAGTTAGAACTAGATGTGGAACAACAGACTGGTTCCAAATAGGAAAAGGATTGCATAAAGTCTGTATATTGTCACTCTGCTTATTTAACTTATATGCAGAGTACATCATGAAAAACACTGGGCTGGAAGAAGCACAAGCTGGAATCAAGATTGCTGGGAGAAATATCAATCACTTCAGATATGCATATGACACCACCCTTATAGCAGAAAGGAAAGAGGAACTAAAAAGCCTCTTGATGAAAGTGAAAGAGGAGAGTAAAAAAGTTGGCTTAAAGCTCAACATTCAGAAAACTGAGATCATGGCATCTGGTTCCATCACTTCATGACAGATAGATGGAGAAACAGTGGAAACAGTGTCAGACTTTATTTTGGGGGGTTCCAAAATCACTGCAGATGGTAACTGCAGCCATGAAATTAAAAGACGCTTACTCCTTGGAAGGAAAGTTATGACCAACCTAGACAGCATATTCAAAAGCAGAGACATTACTTTGCCAACAAAGGTTCGTCTAGTCAAGGCTATGGCTTTTCCAGTGGTCATGTATGGATGTAAGAGTTGGACTGTGAAGAAAGCTGAGTGCCAAAGAATTGATGCTTTTGAACTGTGGTGTTGAAGAAGAGTCTTGAGAGTCCCTTGGACTGCAAGGAGATCCAACCAGTCTATCCTAAAGGAGATCAGTCCTGAGTGTTCATTGGAAGGACTGATGCTGAGGCTGAAACTCCAGTACTTTGGTCACCTGATGCAAAGAGCTGACTCATTGGAAAAGAGCTTGATGCTGGGAGGATTGGGGGCAGGAGGAGAAGGGGACGACAGAGGATGAGACGGTTAGACGGCATCACTGACTCAATGGACATGAATTTGGGTAGCTCTGGGAGTTGGTGATGGACAGGGAAGCCTGGCGTGCTGCAGTTCATGGGGTTGCAAAGAGCTGGACATGACTGAGCGACTGAACTGAACTGAACTGATAGCTCATTCACATGTTGTATATCAGAAACTAAAACATTGTAAAGCAATTAGGTTGTTGCTGTTCAGTCACTAAGTTGTGTTCAGCTCTTTGCAAACCCATGGACTACAGCAGGCCAGGCTTCCCTATGCTTCACTATCTCCCGAATTTGCTCAGATTTATGTCCATTTGTTGATGATGCCATCTAACCATCTCATCCTCTGTTATCCCCTTCTCCTTCTGCCTTCATCTTTCTCAGGATCAGGGTCTTTTCCTAAGAAGTTGAAAAGATGGAGATGAGAGAAGAAGACAATCATGCAGGAGAAAGGACTGGAAGAAGCATGTGATTGGGGCAGGATTATGAAGTCCTTAAGGGAGGCCTCAGGCAACTCTGAAAAATGCTATACTCAACACAATATTTCAGTTAGAGGTCTGAGCACCTCCTCCATGCCTTCTTCCCTGGCCACCCTAAGTCTCTTCTCTGCTGAGGCAGTTGGGGTTTAGTAGCTGGTCTGCTGTTCATGCTTCTGAACTTGCTTTTACGTCCTGTGAGTATATCTTGTTTCCTCATTAGTCCCATGAGCTCCTTGAAGGCACGAGCACCATGGTCTTATTCTCTGCTTCCGCTTTTCCCTCTTACCCCTCAGCCCAAAGCATGTCCCACCATGCTCAGGATGGATCATGCAGTCAGTAAGTGTCTGTGGATGCATCCATCCAATTCTGAATAAAACTTGTTGCTTGCATGCTCATCTATGAGTTCATTACATCATCACTGAGAGCATCCATTGCACTGTGGGTTGGACTGGGGAAGGAGGAGCTTCACACACTTCAAGGTGGTTAGAGAACCTCATCTAAAATCTCTCTGTTGAGGCCAAGGAAGCTTTTGCTGGTTCATTCAGTGTAACTGTAAGTATTTGCTGAAAGAAAAGGAAGTGAAAGTGAAGTTGCTCGGTCATGTCCGACTCTTTGTGACCCCCTGGACTGTAGCCTACCAGGCTCTTCCATCCATAGGATTTTCCAGGCAAGAATACTGGAGTGGGTTGACGTTTCCTACTCCAGGAGATCTTTCCAACTCAGAGACTGAACTGGGTCTCCTGCGTTGTAGACAGATGCTTTACCGTCTGAGCCACCAGGGAAGTCAGTATCTGCTGAATCCTAGCCAAAGTATCCAAAGCAACCGAGCAACTAAGCACAGCACAGCCTCAGTCTAATTTGGTGTCTCTGTGTGTGTTTGTGTAGTGGTGGGAGTGGAAGGGGAAGAAGGTCCAAAGACAATAAGGGTGTCGACCTACCCTGTAGAGGCTTTCACTCTGGTAAGAAAAACCAGGGGGAATACCATCATCTAAGAAAGAATTGCCAGCCAGCCTTTAGGAAGGGCTCATACAGTTACCAGAGAAGGCAATGGCAACCCACTCCAGTACTCTTGCCTGGAAAATCCCATGGACGGAGGAGCCTGGTGGGCTGCAGTCCATGGGGTCGTGAAGAGTTGGGAATGACCGAGCAACTTCACTTTCGCTTTTCACTTTCATCCTTTGGAGAAGGAAATGGCAACCCACTCCAGTGTTCTTGCCTTGAGAACCGCAGGGACAGGGGAGCCTGGTGGCCTGCCAGCTATGGGGTCACACAGAGTTGGATATGACTGAAGTGACTTAGCAACAGCGGCAGCATGCAGTTACATGTGAACTGTTACTTATTGTTCAAGAAAGATGAGTCGGGGGTCTCTTCTGTTGCTTTCTGAAGAGCTTCTTTTCTTACTGATGCCGACTGGCCTGCCAGCCTCTAGACCTCATCCCTCTCCCTGCCAACCCAAACCCTGGGACAGTGACAGGAGGGTGCTGCAGCTGCTTGTCAATTTCAGAGTAACCCCTGTACCTCCAGGCACAGTCCACCAGAGGGTGCAAAACAAATTAACCACCCGTCATCAACGTGGTCTGTTCAGCTGATCCAACCCCAAATTGGACAGCTGAGGACTTTGCTTCTGGAAATTTTCCACTTCTGAGTTCAACCAGAAGGGTGTGAAAATGAGATCTGAATAGAAAGTTTGGAGTAGATTTAAGATTTAAAAACGTGCTTGCGTGCCCTCTTGTATTTGTGTGTACATGTAAAGAGGTCTTCTTTAAAGGCAGAAAGGAGGCACTTGCCAACCTGTGGTGTCTGGGAGACCTTCTGTCCTCATTCCCAAAATTCTTCTACTTCCCAGCTCCAGGCTAATCTTTCATGGCACAGAATCCTAAAGGTGTTCAAGCATTAATTCTCTAGGGAGTAGTAACAATGCCTTATTTATTTAGAGCCTTGCATGATTCCCTGATGGCTCAAGTGGTAAAGAATCCACATGCCAATGTAGGAGACACAGAAGACATGGGCTCGATCCCTGGGTCAGGGAGATCCTCTGGAAGAGAAAATGGCAACCCACTCCAGTATTCTTCCTTGGAGAATCCCATGGACAGTGGAACCTGGTGGGTTACAGTCCATGGGGTCGCAAAGAGTTGGACACAACTGAGCAGAATGACCGAGCAACTTCACTTTCGCTTTTCACTTTCATCCTTTGGAGAAGGAAATGGCAACCCACTCCAGTGTTCTTGCCTTGAGAACCGCAGGGACAGGGGAGCCTGGTGGCCTGCCAGCTATGGGGTCACACAGAGTTGGATATGACTGAAGTGACTTAGCAACAGCGGCAGCATGCAGTTACATGTGAACTGTTACTTATTGTTCAAGAAAGATGAGTCGGGGGTCTCTTCTGTTGCTTTCTGAAGAGCTTCTTTTCTTACTGATGCCGACTGGCCTGCCAGCCTCTAGACCTCATCCCTCTCCCTGCCAACCCAAACCCTGGGACAGTGACAGGAGGGTGCTGCAGCTGCTTGTCAATTTCAGAGTAACCCCTGTACCTCCAGGCACAGTCCACCAGAGGGTGCAAAACAAATTAACCACCCGTCATCAACGTGGTCTGTTCAGCTGATCCAACCCCAAATTGGACAGCTGAGGACTTTGCTTCTGGAAATTTTCCACTTCTGAGTTCAACCAGAAGGGTGTGAAAATGAGATCTGAATAGAAAGTTTGGAGTAGATTTAAGATTTAAAAACGTGCTTGCGTGCCCTCTTGTATTTGTGTGTACATGTAAAGAGGTCTTCTTTAAAGGCAGAAAGGAGGCACTTGCCAACCTGTGGTGTCTGGGAGACCTTCTGTCCTCATTCCCAAAATTCTTCTACTTCCCAGCTCCAGGCTAATCTTTCATGGCACAGAATCCTAAAGGTGTTCAAGCATTAATTCTCTAGGGAGTAGTAACAATGCCTTATTTATTTAGAGCCTTGCATGATTCCCTGATGGCTCAAGTGGTAAAGAATCCACATGCCAGTGTAGGAGACACAGAAGACATGGGCTCGATCCCTGGGTCAGGGAGATCCTCTGGAAGAGAAAATGGCAACCCACTCCAGTATTCTTCCTTGGAGAATCCCATGGACAGTGGAACTGGTGGGTTACAGTCCATGGGGTCGCAAAGAGTTGGACACAACTGAGCACACATACAGGCACATGTATTTTCATACCTATGATTTAATTAGTCCTTTTCAACAACCCCATAAAGCTGGTGATGTTGTTATAGTTGTTTTATGGATAAGGAAACCGAGAACAGAGTCCTGAGGTTACACACTTGGTCAGTGATAGGGCTGCTGGGTCAAACAGGCATCTTCAAGGGCAGAACCTCTTACTTTTTTTCATTCTACTGGCCTGAATTCTCTCTTTAGATGGTTCAAATTTAATTTTTTAACAACATAGGTGGTTAGAGGGAGAAAGAAGAAAAGAGTGGAGGTAGGTGAGCTCTTGACAGAGGAGAGACGGGGCAGTGTAAGGTAAGTCTGGGGACCCAGAGACAAGAAGTGCTTCTTGGGCCAATTGTGTGTGTGTGTGTGAGAAAGAGAGAGAGAGAGCACCATATTCACTTGTATATATGTGAACCCAGAGTAAGCATCACCTCATAGAGAACCCTCTTTAGTCAACTTGGTTGCCCTGGACTTCTATTGCTGCTGTGAAATAGATGAGAAAATTAGGTTCTAAACAAAAAATAATAGACAACAAGGAGATCAAATCAGTTAATCCGAAAGGAAATCAACCCTGATTATTCATTGGAATGACTGATGCAGAATCTGAAGCTCTTATGACTTCGGCTACCTGATGTGAAGAATTGACTCATTAGAAAAGATTGGAATGCTGGGAAAGACTGAGGGCAAGAGGAGAAGAAGGTGACAGAGGATAAGATGGATGGCATCATTGACTGACTCAATGGACATGAGTTGAAGCAAACTCCAAGAGATAGCAAAAGGCAGGGAAGCCTGGCATGCTGCAGTCCAAGGGGTCGCAAAGAGTTGGATACAGCTGAACGGCTGAAAACCAAAACTATTTCCCTGTAAAATCAAGTTTGCACCAATACCCCAGTATAGCAGTCCATGCCAGGCTGCTGTGGTTCTCTTCCCTGTCCTCCTGTCTGAACTTCCCTGCACTCCCTCTTCTGTGGTTCACTAGGCAGCCTGCTGAGCCTGCTTCATCACACGTGGACCTCTCATTCTTGCCTTCCTCGCTCCCCTGACAGAACCTGTGAGACCGTGGTGTGCATGATCCTGAGGAGACGTGTGGAACTTGAAGACCTGAAGTCTTGAAGACCTGACCCATAGCAGTGGGTTTTTAAACCTTCATATTGCTTTATTTTAAATTGTGAATAACACCTTGAATAAATTAGAGTCTTAACTTCTGTATTGCTTAGAAGAAGCAGCCCATTATATCACTAGCATTCACTAATGTATTTAGTGTGCTTCTGTGGTGGCTCAGTAATAAGGAACCCACCTGCTACAGCAGAAGGTGCAGGAGACACGAGTTCAGTCCCTAGGCCAGGAAGATCCCATGGAGGAGGACATAGCAACCCACTCCATCATTCTTGCCTGGAGAAGACCATGGATAGAGGAGCCTGGCAGGCTATAGTCCATAGGGTTGCAAAGCGTCAGACACGACTGGGGTAACTGAACATGAGCACAAATGTATTTAGCACAGATGATTCTCAAGGATCTGTGGTCACGTGACAGACTCTGAGGGCTGTGACCATCTCACCAGACTGTCAGCCCATGGAGTCAGCTTTGTAGCCTTCCCTTAGAAATGTTTTCTTTAAGGTGGTCGTATCTAACCACACAAAGTCATTCCTGTCTTCTCTCTTCTTTACAACTAGTGTCCTTGGTCTAGTGAAGATTTCCAGGGCATCTAACCAGATTATTGTAATAATCTCCTTATTACTCATTTCACCTCCAGCTTCCTTGTACTTGGGGCTTCCCTAATAGCTCAAATGGTAAAGCATCTTCCTGTAATGCAGGAGATCAGGGTTTGATCCCTGGTTAGGGAAGACCCTCTGGAGAAGGAAATGGCAACCCACTCCAGTACTCTTGCCTGGAAAATCTCATGGATGGAGGATCCTGGTGGGCTACAGTCCATGGGGTATCAAAGAGTTGGGCACAACCAGGTGACTTCAGTTTCACTTTCCTTGTACTTTGATCCTAGAGGCGGCTGCTGGAAGACATTTATAAAACTCAGGTGGATTGTTTTACTTTTCTTTTTGAAAATTTAAATAGCTCCACTGTTTCGTTTTTTTTAAACAATTTTTTGGAAATATAATTCACATATTATAAAATTTGCCTACTGTAACTGCATGATTCAATGCAATTAACTGCATGACTCAGTACTTTTTTGTATATTCATAGACTTGTCCAGCCATCACCACTATTTGGACCAAATCGTGTGCCTGTAAAACTCATGTGTTGAAATAGTAACCCCAGTACCTCAGAATGTGACTGTATTTGGAGATATGGCCTTTAAAAGTTAAGTAGGATAAAAGGAGTTTGTATGGATGAGTCCTAATCCAATATGGCTTGTGTCTTTATAAGAGGAGGAAATGGAAACACTGACAACTCACAGACTGAGGGACTAACACATGAGGACCCAGAAGTCGAAGGGGGAAGGCTTCAGAGGAAACCAAACCTGCTGACACCTTGATCTTGGACTTCAAGCCTCTAGACTGTGAGAAAATAATTGTCAATTGTTCAAGCCACCCCGTCTGTTTGTTTTGCTTTTGTCTGTTTTCTCTGTGTGCTTCCCTGGTGGCCAGATGGTAAAGAATCTGCCTGCAATGCTAGAGACCTTGTTCGATCCCTCAGCCAGGAAGATACCCTGGAGAAGAGAATGGCAACTCATTCCAGTATTCTTGCCTGAAGAATTCCATGGACAGAGAAGCCTGCTGGGCTACAGTCCATGGGGTCGGGAGTCAGAGATGACTGAAAGACTAACACACACATTTTCTCTATAATTTTTCTATTCTCTGCTTCATTTGTTTTCACTCTTACATGATTTCTTTTTGCTTTGAGGACAGTTTACTCCTATTTTCTCATTTCTTATGTCAAAGGTTAAACTAACGAGTAGAACTCTTTCTTTTAAAAAATACATGTATTTACAAAAATTTTCTTCTAAGTACTGCTTAAGTTATATCCCTAAAGTTTTGGGATGTTGTTTTGGTTTTCATTTATCTCAGAGTATTTTGTTTCCCTATGATTTTTAAGAGTGTGTTATTTAATAACTATATATTCATACAATTCCCAAATTCCCTGTTACTTTTTTCTCATTTCGTTCCATTGTGGTCAGAGAACATACTTTGTATGATTTGAATAGTTTTAAGTTTGTTGCAGCTTGTTTTATACCCTATTTTATGTGCTATTCTGGAGAATATTCTGTATGTGCTTAAGAAGAATGTGCATTCCGCTGTTGTTGGGTGGTGTGTTCTAAAGCTGTCTTTTAGGTCTAGTCAGTTTATAGTGTGTCCACATCTCTTACACTCTCGTTGATCTTCAGTACAGTTGTTTTAACTATTATGCAAGGTAGGATATTGAAGTCTCTAGTTGTTATTGTTGAATTGCTTATGTCTCCTTTAATTCTATTTTTGCTTCACGTATTTTGAGGACTCTGTTGTTAGATGCACATATATTTGTAATTATAACATCTTTCTGATAGCTTGAGTCTTTTAAAATTGTACAAGAACCCTCTTTATTTCTAGTAACTTTTTCATTTTAATATCCATTTTGTCTCTGAGGTGCTATGTCTTATAGACACAGTATAGCCAATCTAGTTTTCTTAACAGCACTTTGCATATGTCATCCCACTGACCTGTGGCCTCCTTTGTTATTTTATGAAAAACCAACTGCAAATCTTCCTGAGATTCCTTTCTGTATATTATATTGAATCACTATTGTATTGGTCCTTTCAAGATTGTCTCTGTCTTTCAACATTTGATTATGATGTGTTTTGGTACAGATCTCATTGCATCTGTTCTACGGTGAGGTTTTAAGCTTCTTGGATGTGTAGATTAATATTCATCAAATTTATAATATTTGCACCAGTTATTGCTTTACTTTTTTAGTATTTACTTATTTTCAGCTATGCTGGGTCTTTTGTTTCTATGTGTGGGCTTTCTCTAGTTGTGGCGTATGGGAGGCTTCTCATCAGGGTGGCTTCTCTTGTTGCAGAGCACAGGCTGTAGGCACTGGGCTTCAATAGTTGCAGTGTTTGAGCTCCAGGGTGCTCAGGTTTCAGTAGTTTCAGCTCACAGTTTCTAGAGTGCAAGGTCATTAGTTGTGGAGCATAGGCTTAGTTGCTACATGGCATGTGGAATCTTTCCAAACTAGGGATCAAACCCATGTTCCTTGCATTGGTGAGCAGATTCTTTATCCACTATGTCACCAGGAAAGTCTGCTTTAGATTTTTTTTTTTTATAGTTGCAGTGTTTGAGCTCCAGGGTGCTCAGGTTTCAGTAGTTTCAGCTCACAGTTTCTAGAGTGCAAGGTCATTAGTTGTGGAGCATAGGCTTAGTTGCTACATGGCATGTGGAATCTTTCCAAACTAGGCATCAAACCCATGTTCCTTGCATTGGTGAGCAGATTCTTTATCCACTATGTCACCAGGAAAGTCTGCTTTAGATTTTTTTTTTTTTTAAGGAGAGCCAAAGCAAAGAGAAACAACTTCTATATATTCTCTTTTTGAGAGTCGTAATCTGATTTTATACTGAACTACTTAAAAAAAAAAAGCCTTGTGAACTGTGTGTCTTTGGGAAAAAAAGTGAGGGTAAGACAAAGTCTAAAGGAGAATAAAGGAAAGATGTTTATTTAGCATTGTCTTTGACAATGAGAAATGAGCCCTTTCAGTTTTCTGTCTAAATCAAGTAGTGTAGAAGGCTAGAAGAATAACTAAGGGATTTTCTTTTTAAGGAGCAACTGCTGCTGCTGCTCAGTCGCTTGTCGTGTCCAACTCTGTGCGACCCCATAGACGGCAGCCCACCAGGCTCCCTCGTCCCTGGGATTCTCCAGGCAAGAACACTGGAGTAGGTTGCCATTTCCTTCTCCAATGCATGACAGTGAAAAGTGAAAGTAAAGTTGCTCAGTCGTGTCCGACCCTCAGCGACCCCATGGACTGTAGCCTTCAAAGTCCCTACTAATTAGGAGGAGCTTGAATTTGACTGGATTGTGTCCTTGTGTTGTTTCGGTCTGCCAACATCTTTCTCTTCATTTTCTAACAACATCACCTGCTTTAATTTGAGGATAGGAAGCTTCTCTTCCTCCATTTCTCGTGTTCAAGAGGAGCGGTTAACCCTAGGCCTTACCCTTCATCCTTCAGTTCTCTGTGCATCTTCTGTGAACTTACTGAATTCATGTAATAAACATCTTTCCCTTTCTTAGATCAGTCAAAGTTTGTTTCTGTTGATCGCCATAATAAATCCCTCGACACCCAGACCCACGTGCTAGATGTCCCTGAAGAATTTTATAGTAGTTGATGAAATCCCCTAACACGTGATAGTATTACTAGCCAAACAACGTTGATAATAAAGCAAACATCTATTTCACACTCAAAGACAGTGGGGAAAAAAAGAGAGAAAGAGAAAGAGAGAATGACTAAAATGAAGAATTTGTTTAAGAGCTTGATACTACTGATCCTTGAAATGTTAGTCCAGAGGAAATTTTGAAAGGGTAGCTGGATGCCAGAAGTGATTCAATTCAGATTTTGAAGAGGGGACTGGAAGAAAAGTGGAAAGAGGTCAAGCTATTTCTTTAAACTATTTTAAAGATGCAAACAAAGAGCTAACTATAATGCAGAAACTAGTATGAGAAAATCCTGCACACACTGCCGAAAACAAAGTTAGGCGTCCTGACTGTTTCGTCCTCAAGTCCCACCCCTCTGGGACTTTCGTCCAATGAGCTGCCCTCTAGCACTTCCTGCTGACGGGGCTGCTGCTGCTGCAAGTGCAGTGTTGACAGGTTCCCCCAGTGCTCCCCCTCTCTGCAGGCTCATCTGTCACCCCTGTTCCTTGCCAGGCTTCCACCTCCCTGCTGTGTTTCTCCTCTGTGGCCAGGCTCTCTGCTGATCTCATGCCAGGGCTTTTATATCACTGTCTCCTGTCTTTTTTGCCCCTGCTCTCATCCTTTCAGCTAAGGTGAGACTCTGTCTTCCTTTCTGGTAGAAAGAGTAAATTCTTCAACACCTCATTCCACAATGCTCCCTCCAGACAAAAACAAACGCATTGATCCTGGCTCACAAACGTGAATTCTGTTGCTTAGCTGTCAGTGCTTGTCAGGACTCAGGAAGCAGAGGGTCTCGGGGTCAACAGGAGGTTCCAATTCCATAAAAATTAAGCTCTCTCCTTGCTCTTTCTCCAGGGTGAGACGGGCTTCTGACCCTCGAGGCAGAAGCACTGGGCGCAGTTCGGCGCCTTCCTTGATCCCCAGGTTTCTCTATTGGGACTGCGATCAACGTCCTGCTTTTGTGCATACAGCTCTACCAGGTCCCATCACAGTTAGTTTATGTGAACTTTTTCGTGCTATTTCCCATTCATTTTATCCCTCCGTCTGTTTTCAGGAGGAAAATCCTCCTCACTCTTTTGGAGAGCTTGTTTTATGACTCTGGGTGTCCTGCCTCTCCCCACTTCTCCCTACCGGACACCTGCAGTTACCTGAAGTCACATCCTCATTGATGTCAACACTTTAGGAGCAATTCTAGACTGTCAGATTTTCAGTTGAGACTATATTTTGGGAAATTTTGATGCTGGAAAAGATTGAGGACAGGAGGAGAAGAGGGAGACAGAGGATGTGATGATTGGATGGTGTCATTGACTCAATGGACATAAGTTCAAGCAAACTCTAGGAGACAGTGAAGGACAGGAAAGCCTGGTGTGCTGCAATCCATGGGGTGACAAAGAGTCGGACACGACTGGGCCACTGAAGAACAGCACAATGCAGAGAAGACATATGGATTTTTGTGTGTGTGTGTACATACGAAGTTGACACATCACCAATAAATCTATTCATCTCAGCATACTCCTTCAACTCCAAACATAGGTGCTTGTGCCAGTGTGTGGGTGAGTCACATCACCCCTCCTCTGGACAATATAATGTTTGAGTGTTGGGGAATAGTAACCATTTTAAAAGCTTTTTATTTTACATTGGAATATTGCCAATTAACAACATCATGATAGTTTCAGGTGGACAGTAAAGGGACTCAGCCATACATATATATGAGTCCATTCTCCCCCAGACCCCTCTGCCATCCAGGCTGCCACATGACATGGAGCAGAGTTCCCTGAGCTTTATAGTGGGTCCTTATTGGTTA
The DNA here is from genome assembly GCA_006408675.1 of Madoqua kirkii. Lineage (NCBI taxonomy): Eukaryota > Metazoa > Chordata > Mammalia > Artiodactyla > Bovidae > Madoqua > Madoqua kirkii. Next base: position 14,454 of record SJYC01121127.1, read on the forward strand.
TCCATTTAAAATATAGCAGTGTGTACTTGTCCATCCCATACTCACTAACTATCCCTTCTGTCCATGGAGAATAGTACATTTTACTTTTTCTGTTTTTCAGAGACATTCACTGACTTGCACGTGGTGGTCTGTGTACTTTCCCAATTCTTTAAAGTAAGGGAGAGGAGAGAAAGGTCACACAAGTATGAGAGAATTGAGAGAGACATGGATCCTAGTTCTTTTTTCTTTACTTTTAAACAAAGATTAAATTAAGAAAACGGGGGCAAAGATGACAGTGGAAGATAGACAAAATATGGGAGGTTTTAGCAAAGCATTTTTAACATTCTAAGGCTGAATAAAAGTCCAAAGGAAAAAGCACATTTTTGATAGTGTGGGAAAGATGAAAAGAAAACAACCTTGAGAAAGCAGCATGTTTAAAAACATATATATATATATACACACATATGTAGATATAAAATTATGACTGATTTGCATTGTTGATGGTAAAAACATGTTTTTTAGAATTAAAAAAATTCTAAACTTTTAGAATTCATGTCAGAATTAATGACACATGATCTCACATAAAACAAATCCTGGTTGGAAAGATTCAGAATACTTCAGATAGTGGTTCAATGGGTAGTTATTGAAAGCTTATTACATGAAAAGATTTATATCTGAGGCTTTCATGTATGTGATCTCACTGAAAACCTAAAGTAATCATAAAATTGTCATCGTTACTCCCATTTTATAGATGAGAAAACTGAAGATTGAGCCAATTAAGTTATTTGAGTCAAAGTGAGAGATGAAACTATTCCCTCCTACCTCCTCCCCAGCTTTATTGAGGTATAATTGACCGTATAATTGTAAGATATTTAATGTGTACAATGTGATGATCTGATGTACATATGCATTGTGAATGATTCCTCCTTCAAGTTATTTAACACATCACATATTTATGTTATTATTATTATTTTTGGTGAGAACAGTTAAGTTCTACTCTGTTAGTAAATTTTAGTTATAAATACAAAACACAATGTAATGTTTTCCACTATAGTCCCATTAGATCCTCAGATCTTACTCATCTTTTAAGCGAAACTTGTACCCTTTCATCAGTTGCTCCCTATTTCTCCCAGCTCCCAGCCCCTCATCATTACTTTTCCACACTCTGTTTCTATGAGTTGTACTTTTTTAATTCCACATATGAATGATACCATCTTCTTAATGTTCTTGAACTGTTGCAAAACCAGTACAATTAGTGAGACCCAACAGAAGCCAAAGGAAATGACTGACAATGAGAAATGAGCAGAACCCTCTCTCCAGGCAGGAGAACTTGTAGGCAGGCAATTAGCCAGTTGCCTAGGGGAAAACAGAAACTTTCTCCAAGGATGGTGCAGAGCCCTTCACTGCCAAAGCCCTGGGGTTTTGGAGGGGCTCCTCATATAGGCTTGAGCTCATAAAGATCCATCAGGCAGAAGTGAGGGCCCTGGGAGAAGGGCATGTACCCTCCACCTCGCAGAGCACATTTCACAACTGTTGGAAATGTGACAGGTCTAAAACTCAGTCTCCTAAATTGTCATGAATCTTTTGGGGGACTGTAAAAGGTGCAAGTTTTTCATCATGATGGGGAATGAAATTAGCAGAGTATAACTGTGAACACTTGTAGGACTTGTCCTTTGATGCAGGAGGGTTCAACCCACCCACAGCCCAAGATGATGTGCTCAGCTCACCTTGACTGGCACGCAGGGGTCTTACTCCTTTTAAAGGACCTTTCCTACCTAATAAACCTACCTACTGGAGAGATCCCCATGCCTACTCCTGACCACATTAAACTACTCTGAGTGAAATCCTGCCCTGACCAGACATTTTATTCATGCTCTGCTCATGTTTCTTTTAGACGTCTTTGGGGCTGAATCTCTTTATTTCAAAATGAGGGACATTGCTTCAAAAGTCATTGTCTCGCAGAATGCAGGCAGTGTAAATGCTCAGGTAAGAGTGAAAATAAGTGATGCTCAAGCTTATTTTGGGGGTGCAGGTTTGGGTAGAGCCAAGGAAGGATCCATGGGCTTCCCTAGTGGCTTAACAGTGAAGAATCTATCTACCAATGCAGGAGACACGGGTTCGATCTCTGGGTTGGGAAGATCTCCTAGAGAAGGAAATGGCAGCCCACTCCAGTTTTCTTGCTAGGATAATCCTATAGACAGAGGAGCCTGGTGGCTACAGTCCATGGTGTTGCAAAGAGTCAGACACAACTGAGCAACAATAAAAGAAGGATCACAGCGGTGATTTAGTGTAAGAGAACTCGACTAGCCTTGGAGTCCTAAGCTCAAGATGTCAGGTTTGGCATTCAGCGTTAAGGGGTGATTTTATTTTTTATTAAGGATTTTTTTTTTGCATTCACATATGAATTTTTTTTGAAAAATGCTTATTTATTTGACTGCTTCAGGTCTTAGTTGCAGCAGTCGGGGTCTTCATTGTGTCGTATGGGACCTTTTGCTGTGGTGCACAGATTCTCTAGCTGTGATGTGAGGGGTTATAGTTGCTCTGAGGTCTGTGGGATCTTAGTTCCCCAATCAGGGATTGAACCTACATCCCCTGCATTGTGAGGCAGATACTTAACCACTGGACCACCAGGGAAGTCCTCTAAGATACTTTTATTGAAGTATAGCTGCTGTGTAATGTTATATAAGTTACAGGGTACAATATAGTGATTCAAAAATTTTAAAGGTTAAACTTCATTTATAATAATGATAAAATATTGGCTTATTCCCTATGTTGTATCCTTGGAGCTTATTTTATATGTAATAATATGTACTTTTTAATCCCCTACCCTTATCTTGCCCTCCCGCCCAAGTCCTTCTCTCCTCTAGTTTGTAGCCTCTAGTTTGTTCTCTGTATCTGGGTCTGATTCTGTTTTGTTATATTCATGATGTTTCTGTATTTTTTAGATTCCACACATAAGTGATGTCATACAGTATTTGTCTTTTTCTCGCTGACATTTCACTTAGAGTAATAACTTCCAAGTCCATCTATGTTGTTGCATATGGCAAGAGTTCATTCCTTTCTATGGCTGAATAGTATTCCGTTGTGTGTGTCTATATATTTCACATATTCTTTATCCATTCGTCTGTTGAGAGACACTGAGTCTGCTTCCACATCTTGGTAATTGTAAATAATGCTGCTAAGAACTTTGAGGTTCATGTTATCTTTTCAAATTAGTGGATTTTTATTGGATATACCCAGAAATGTAATGACTGGGCTTGTATGGTAGTTCTGTTTTAGTTTTTGTTGTTGTTGTTTAGTATTTATTTATTTGGCTACACGGGGTCTTAGTTGTGTCATGCAGAATCTTAGATCTTCATTGCAGAATGTGGAATCTTTAGTTGGGCATGTGGGAATCTAGTTTCCTGATCAGGGATTGGACCGAGGTCCCCTGCACTGGGAGGGTGGAGTCTTGGTCACTGGACCACCAAGAAAATCCTTATTTTTGTTTTCTGAGAAGCCTCCATACTATTTTCCACAGTGATTGCACGATTTTACGTTCCCATCAACAGTAGTGTGAGGATTCTAAGGGATTAATTTAAATGAGAGGTTTCTATAAAGTAGACATATATAGTAGTATTTAATGAGAAGATAGGTAAGATAAAGAATCTGAAAACATTAGTTATGGGACCTGGAATATAAAGACCCAAAGACAGTGATGAACTGAAGATGGGTTTAGAAGTGGCAAAAAAGGAAAAACAAGCTAAAGGGAAGATAGTTACTTGAAGACCCATTCCCTTACTTGGGCTTTCCTGGTGGCTCAGATGGTAAAGAATTTGCCTGCAATGCACAAGATCTGGGTTCAGTCCCTGGGTCATGAAAATCCCCTGGAGAAGGAAATGACAACCCACTCCAGTATACTTGCCTGGAAAATCCCAAGAACAGAGGAGCCTGGTGGGCTACAGTCCATGGGATCGCAAAGAGTTGAACATGATTGATCTACCTTCACTTTCTTTTTTCCCCTCCACTTTCAAGGGTCAACTCTAGGAGGCTCAGAGGTAGAGGTTCTCAGTATGGGCTAGTTTCCTTTCCTGTTCTCTCTCAGTGGAGTGGATTTGAGGGCCATGTGTGATATTGCTTGCTCCAATGACAGAAATGCTTCAGTTTTTCCAAGTGAAAAACAGGTTAAAAACTGGTTCTGTACCAAAGTCCACCTGAGAATGAAAGAGGACTGTTGTTTTCTACTGGACTGTGTGGGATTTACCCCAGGCCCCTGGAATCCTACAGAGCACACTAGCCTTGACTGCCACAAAAAAAACTTAGGAAAATGGAGTCACTCTTGAGATTGCCAGAGTGGAATTTTGAATATGTGGGAGCATCAGGTCAATAACTATCTTTGGTTCAACTGTCACTTTTACTTCTTTAGGATGATTCAGAGGAAGAGAGTTGGGCAGTAGAGAAAGGGAATTGCTCAACTGCAAATTCCTTTGATATCAGACTGGTGGGCAGAATCTAAGAGAAGGAAAAGCTTTTTCTGACCCTTATGACATTGTTCTGAAAACTAGATTGCTGAGACAATGCATAACTGACTTTTGAGATGGTGATTGATTTGATGATTACAGGTAAGCTCTTGGGCTTGAACTTTGGCTGGGCAAGAGGGCACCAGAAGAGGCAGTATTGACTAGAAATTTCTACATTAGTAGCAATCTGTTTGCAAGCATGGGTTGGAATAGGACAGCGTGTGCTGGGGTGGTCAGGGGTTTGTTGGATGTAGTAGGTACACTGATTTTAGAGAATATATGGCACAGAGGCACATATGCTATTTCTCTTTTCTTTCAGAAAGTTTCTTTTTTAAATTAATATAAATTAAGCACCATCTGCAGTCTAAAGAAATCATGTTGTGTTGTTATCTTAATCATGCCTGACTTTTTGTCTTCTTGGGACTATAGCCCTCCAGACTCTTCTGTTCATGGGATTTCCTAGGGAAGTGGGAAATACTGAAGTGGGTTTCCATTTCCTTCTCCAGGGTATCTTCCCAACCCAGGGACTGACCCCATGTCTCCTGCATTAGCAGGCAGATTCTTTACCACTGAACCACCAGGGAAGCCCAGGCATTAGCTTAGTTATGTTTAAAATGAAAGGAGTCATCTAGATTGGCACAGTCATGTAGAAATATAATGTGAGAAATATATACAATTAAAACTTTTTTCCAGCAACCACATTTTACAAAGTCCAAAGAAACAGCTCAGATGACACTATTCTATTTAACCTCATATATCGACGAAGAGTTGACTCATTGGAAAAGACTCTGATGCTGGGAGGGATTGGGGGGAGGAGGAAAAGGGGATGACAGAGGATGAGATGGCTGGATGGCATCACTGACTAGATAAATGTGAGCCTGAGTGACCTCTGGGAGTTGGTGATAGACAGGGAGGCCTGGCGTGCTGCGATTCATGGGGTCGAAAAGAGTCGGACACGACTGAGCGACTGAACTGAACTGAATTCATATTATTACCATTTCAACAGGTAATTCATATAAGATTTACAAATGAGGTATTTTGCATCCTTTTTTTTTTTTTTGGTATTAACTCTTCAGAGTCCAGTGTGTAGTTGAGTGTCATGGCACATCTCAACCACACCAACACATTTGAAGTGCTCAGTGGCTTCATGTGGTCGGCGGCTGCTGTACTGGACAGCATGAATCAGGATGAGGTCTGAAGGCACATCCAGCTATGATTCCATGACAGGCCACCCCTGTCATGCCCTTTTTGTTAGTTATCCTTCTTCTTTTGGGCCATCAATTTTCAAGGACTCCTGTGTCAACCTGAGCCCAGGAAGAAATAACATATAACTAGAGCCTCCTGTCCCAGGTAGGCTGCAGACCTCCCAGGAATAAAACAATTAACTTACCTTGGGAAATTGCTTTGCAGTCCCGTGGAAAGAAGATGATACATACAAAGGCAAAGTAATTAGTCTGTGAGCATGTCTTCTTACACAGTCATCGACGTAAGCACATTCTGTGATGCATATTCCTGCCTGAAGCCTCAGGAAACTTAATTAACTATCTCCTGTAAAGTGCAAGAGATGTTTCAGATGAAAGGTGGCCAGTGGGAGCCAAGCATCATCCCGAGGAACATTTGATTGTGCCCATCCCCAGGCTGCACCATTACAAGCCCGGATTGACGTCAGTCACTCTCTGCAGGTAGCAGCTCACCTGCCTGGGGAAAGATGTAATGGGAGGGTTAAGGCCCCACTAGGTGACCCATTAAAAGAAAAAAAGGAAAAAAGAAAAAAAAGAAACACCCGTAGACTTTTGCTCCAGGGGCCTTGCTTGGTCATAGGTTCCAAGAGGCAGATCCCATTTCCCCTAAATTGCACACCTTGCCTAATTGAGCCCTCTTCTCCTAAAGCTGAAGTCACTTCAGGTAAATGTAAATGAGTCAGAAACAGCCATGCGGTTTGCTTTGAATGCAGTTTTTCGTCTCTTAACTTGAGGTGATCTTCTAGACAAAAGTGAAGAAAGTGGGGTTTATCTCCTGCGCGTGTCTATTTCCTCTTTCCGAGGTCCCTTGCTCTTCCCAAGGACTCAGCTATCTAGCAGTCCGCCCAAACCCTTGCTTCTGTCCCTCATCCTCTCCTGTCTTACTGTCTCCAAAGTGGGTCCTGACCTCATTTACTCCCCTCTTATCTTTTTAAAGTCTTTATTGAGTTTGTTGCTATATTGTTTCTGTTTTGGTTTTGTGGGGCTTCCTTGTATGAGACAAGGAAAGAATCTGTCAGTATTAGAATCAGACAGTAAAGAATCTGTCTGCAATTTAGGAGAGGTGGGTTGGATCCCTCAGTTCAGTTCAGTTCAGTCGCTCAGTCGTATCTGACTCTTTGCAACCCCATGGATCCCTAGGTCAGGAAGATTCCCTGGAAGAGGGCATGGCAACCCACTCCAGTATTCTTGCCTGGAGAATTCCATGGACAAAGGAGCCTGTGGGGCTATAGTTTTAGCTCAGTTCAGTTGCTCAGTCATGTCCAACTCTTTGCGACCTCATGAACTGCAGCACGCCAGCCCTCCCTGTCTATCACCAACTCCTGGAGTCCACCCAAACCTATGTCCATTGAGTCAATGATAGCATCCAACCATCTCATCCTCTGTCATCCCCTTCTCCTCCTGACCTCAATCTTTCCCAGCATTAGGCTCTTTTCTAGTGAGTCAGCTCTTTGCATCAGGTGGCCAAAGTATTGGAGTTTCAGCTTCAACATCAGTCCTTCCAATGAACACCCAGGACTGATCTCCTTTAGGGTGTACTGGTTGGATCTCCTTGCAGTCCAAGGGACTCTCAAGAGTCTTCTACAACACCACAGTTCAAAAGCATCAATTCTTCGGTGCTCAGCTTTCTTTATAGTCCAACTCTCACATCCATACATGACCACTGGAAAAACCATAGACTTGACTAGACAGACCTTTGTTGGCAAAGTAATGTTTCTGCTTTTTAATATGCTGTCTAGGTTGGTCATAACTTTCCTTCCAAGGAGTAAGCTTCTTTTAATTTCATGGCTGCAGTCACCATCTGCAGTGATTTTGGAGCCCCCCAAAATAAAGTCAGCCACTGTTTCCCTATCTATTTGCCGTGAAGTGATGGGACCAGATGCCATGATCTTCGTTTTCTGAATGTTGAGCTTTAAGCCAACTTTTTCACTCTTCTCTTTCACCTTCATCAAGAGGCTTTTTAGTTCCTCTTCACTTTCTGCCATAAGGGTGATGTCATCTTCATATCTGAGGTGATTGATATTTCTCCCGGCAGTCTTGATTCCAGCTTGTGCTTCCTCCAGCCCCATGTTTTTCATGATGTACTGTGCATATAAGTTAAATAAGCAGGGTGACAATATACAGCCTTGATGTACTCCTTTTCCTATTTGGAACCAGCCTGTTGTTCCATGTCCAGTTCTAACTGTTGCTTCCTGACCTGCATACAGGTTTCTCAGGAGGCAGTTCAGGTGGTCTGGTATGCTCATCCCTTTCAGAATTCCCCACAGTTTATTGTGATCCACACAGTCATGGAACAGCAAATAGGTGGATACAACTGAGTGACTAACACACTTTGTGGTCTTGAGGCATGTGGGATCTTAGCTGCCTGACCAGGAATCCAGTTCACCAGATCCAGATCGTCCCCCATATTAGAAGATGAAATTCTAACCACAGGACCACCAGGGAAATCTGACCCTCTCATCTTTATATCTGCTTTCTTACCATCTTATAGCAATTTCACCATATTCATTCTCCCAGATGTGAAGCTGCAGTGGTTTGTCTCATTTGCTCCTTCCTGCCTTGATCCATTCCTTAACTCAGGATCTGTGTGTATCAGTTGGTTTGCTTGGTAGATGATGAACCAGGCTTCAAAGGTGAGATGCTTATCTTTCAATGATTCATTTGTTTGGTCAGTCCTGTACATGCTGATGTTCCCTGAGTTTCCAGATTCCTTATTCATTCTCTAAATGTTCTCCTTGTTTCACACATTTCCCTGAGGCCTGCCGCCCTTAGTATTGAAGGCTGTGAACTGTGCAACTCCACAGACTACCATGATGAAGCTCAATTCTATAATAGTTGGCCCTGCTTCCCTTTGAGGTCTCAGTTCTGCCAAGGACACCTACATCTGTATCTCCAGACCTCTCCCCACTCTCGAATCCTAGGGATAGATTTACTTTTCTCCCTCCTCACTGCTTTTTTTTTTTTTTAAATTGAGTTAACACATACCTACCCAAAGTGTGACAAGGGTGCTCTCTTAGATTAAGAAACTTTAATAAAAAGCCCACAGACTGGGTGGTTTAAACAAGAGACATTTTCTTCTCACAGTTCTAGAAGCTGTGAAGCCCAAGAGTAAGGTGCTGGCCAATTTGGTTGTCGATGAGGACCCTTTTCCTGGTTTGCAGATGGCTTTCTTTGGATCCTCATGTGGTGGAGAGGGAAGGGGAGAGAGAAAGACACTTAGTATAAGAGCATTAATCCCATCATGATGCCCCCACCCTCATGACCTAATCACCTCACCTCCTAATATAATCACACTGAGGATTAGTGTTTTAACATAAGAATTTTGAGAGGGCACAACCTCAGTCCTTAACAGGAGCTAATTAAGTGCACATTTGCTATGTTTCCACATATGTGTGTTCTCTATCCAGCTCAAAATATCAAACCTGTCCAGCTTTCTAAAAGGTCTCTTCATGCTTCTCTTCACCCAGGCTGGACCATCCTCTGGAAGGAAACATTAAATTTTTTTTTTTTTAATCACTAATCAGTTTTACTCGTTCTTGAACTTTGGATACGTAGGCTAGAGTCTGTATTCTTCTTTGAGCAGACTTCTTTCATTTAGCCTTGCTGTTGCCTATATGAACATTCAGGTCTGTATTTCTAGTAGAATAGTCTTCTGCCATATATCCACAACCAAATACACTATTTCAATATTTTAAAATCTGATCGAGGGTCACTATCATCAAAGAATTAATACTGACCTTAATAATCATTAACATCTCAAAGAGATAAAATGCACATTAAACACTTCCCATGATTCTCAGGTGCCTGCCTGTGCAAATGCTCAGTTGTGTCTTACTCTTCGTGACCTCATGGGCTGTAGCCTATCAGGCCCCTCTGTCTACGGGATTATCCCAGCAAGAATACTGGAGTGGGTTGCCATTTCCTTCTCCAGGGGATCTTCCCGACCCAGGGATTGAACCCGTGTCTCCTATGTCTCTTGCACTGATGAGCGAATTCTTTACCACTGAGCCACCTGGGAAGCCTATAGTTAAAGTCAAAAAAGTTACTCAGAATTGAGGGAGGTGTGCCATCCTATTGGTGCACATTCATCCTAGCTGCTTACTTTCTTTTTGTGGAAGGTGGGCTTTGAGGTCATGTTTTTATCTTCAATAAAATTTTAGTCTTTAATAAGAATAAATACAATTAATTTTTGCTTTGGGAACTTAGCAATATATTGGGGTTTACTGATTTGTACATTTGAATGGGATTTAATTGCTTAGGTTCGAGAGTGACTTATTTGACTCTCCAGTGTAAGAAGAACAATCTAGATATTTTGTCACCTTTAAGCATAGAATGACACTTTTAATCACAGAGAGACTCTTACTACATTAAAATCAATATAAAAGTCACACCCTTATAGGCAGTCTCCATTCCATGTAAATATTCCAGTAAATGTCAGACTTAATCTCGTGCTAGAGTTGTCAGTTTATTCACTTTGCATAACCTTAAGCTTTAGATATACTGTGAGTCTATGGTCCTTACTGACATTCTACCAAACATTGTAAATATCAAGACAAAGGAAAGAAGGAAACAAAACTCCAATTCTGGGAATTTGGAGTCAAGAGTCAAAGGAATCTCCCACCATGAGAACAAATACTAGAATCTGGGAAAGTGGATGAACTGCAGATATCCGGAGTCAGGAAATAGTTGTTGGGAGTTAATAGAGATTCTGCAAAGGAAAAGTTAAGTGCTGAACAGGATTCAGTCTCACAAGTCTGTGATGCTGTGGTTTTAGTGATTGCGGTCTCCTGCTGTAATAGACGCTTAACATACCATATCTTTGGCAAAATTCTAACCCCTTTCACACCGAACATCATCAGTTTAGCCTAACGCGAACCTTTGATTGTCATAACACACTTTTTTTTTTTAAGTTTTTATTGGAGTATAGTTGAATTACAATGTTGCGTTAGTTTCAGGTGTTCAGCAAAGTGAATCTGTTACACATACATAGATCTGCTTTTTTTAAGATTCTTTCCCCCGTGTTGTTTAGTTGCTCAGTCGTATTTGACTCTTGTGACCCCACAGACTGTAGCCCATCAGGCTTCTCTGTCCAAGGGATTTTCCAGGCAAGAGTACTGGAGTGGGTTGCCATTTCCTCCTCCAGGAGATTTTTCTGACCCAGGGATCAAACTCATATCTCCTGCATTGGCAGGTGGATTCTTTACCACTGAGCCACCTGGGAAGCCCTCTTTTCCTCATAGCACACTTGAAAAATAGAAACAATAGGGAAACAATATTTACTTTACACAGATATACTTCCCAGTTCATGCTGTTTTCACAGATTTATTCTATAATTTAATGGATGCTTCAGCGAAAAGAAAACATTTATCATTTTATCCCCCAAAGTCCCTTACTTCTCACTCTCTTGTTTTTATGTAAGTACAGTAAACAGAACATAGGCATGGCATCATGATGGAAAAATAGGGCAATTTCTGAAGGCCATGTGCATCTATTGACTATTAAGGTTTAGAAGTAGCAAGGGTAGCCACAGTAGGGGGAGGTAGGGCTCCATCTGAGCAGAGACTGTGAGGACCCTCAGGTCCAAGAAGACAGAGCCCCCTCCCAGCATTGCAGTGACAAAGTGTGGGTTGGCAATTGCCCTAACCATTCTGTCTCTTGGTTCTCATCTTTGAGTTGATGGTACTAATGGCGGTCATTGAATATTTGTTATACTGACTATTATACGATGTTGTGTTAGGTAGAGAGCAGCACAGATATGAGAAACGCATGGCACCTCCTGCATTCCTGCTCTTCTGTCTTTAATAATAGAAAGACAGCCTATTTTGTGCAAAGAGCTGGTGGCTTGTGAAATGGGAAAACCAGGCATAAGAACTTTGGGTCATGGCTTTGAGGGCAAAGTTCAAGGGGGAAGAGTGTGTGACAGGAGACACAGCATGGTGTAATCCTAGAAGTGTGGCTAGTGAATCGCAGTTGAAATCTCACCTCTCTGCCTTCGTTGTGTGTGACCGTGGACAGGTTACTCTACTCTCAGAGCTTCCTTTGTAGAATGGAGAGGATGCGACCTAGGGCCGTCTTAGGACTGAGGTGAGGATCAATGACTGACATATGGGCAAGGTGGAGGAAAGGACTGGAAGTGCTAACAGTGATTCTTCATCCGTTTATAAAGCACCTTTTGTTGCAGGAAGGGGGACCCTTCCTGGGCCTGAAAGTGGGCTCTTGTCTAATACTCAGAAATGAATTATCCAGGGAGACACACATGCGGACAAAGAAAAAGACTGTATTGGGAAGGGGAACCTGGAGGGAGAGCAGCAGGGTAAGGGAACCCAGGAGGACTGCTCTGCCACGTGACTCGGTCTTGGGTTTTATGGTGATGAGATTTTTTTTCCACGTTGTCTTTGGCCAATCACTCTGGCTCAGGGTCCTGGTGGTGCACACATTGCTCAGCCAAGGTGAATGCCAGTGAGAAAGGATTTTGAGAGGTGGTAGGACATGTGGCATCTCCTTTTGACCTTTCCCAAATTCTTCTGGTTGGTGGTGGCTTGTTAGTTCCATGCTTGTTACTGACACCTCCTGTTGTAAAATAATTCACGCAAATGTTTACTATGGTGCCTGGCCAATGTGGATGGTTTTAGTTGGTGTCCCCTAACATTGCTTTTTTTTTTATTATTATTATTTACCATGTGCTAGGATCCAGTGACTTAGCAGAGAATAGCACAGCTCTTGCAGCATAGAGGTCAAGTCCACTGCAGCCCACATTAGGGTGAAACACAGCTGTCCTGGGGCTTGGAACACAGCTTGAGACCACATCTGTGTTCGATGGCAGGTTAAGAAACAAGGACCAGATTAAGAATTAGCTTCCTTTGATTCATGTACGTTGGCTTATGTATTTCATCGCATATTTTTCTTTGTCATGGAGAGGATTCTCAGGACAGGAGACTTCTCTGATGGTCCAGTGGTTAAGACTCCAGGCTTCCAATGCAAGGAGCACAGGTTTTATCCCTGGTTGGGGAACTAATATTCCACCTGCCTCTCAACAGCAGAGGGGCCAAATAAATAAATAAGAGTTTAAGAACATTCTCAGGGTGAGTGGTATAAAACAGAGATTGAGGGGAAAACTCATCTTAGTTTGTGTGTGTGTGTTTGTGTGTGTGTGCGCTCAGTAGTGTCCAACTATTCTTGATTCCATGAACTGTAGTCCACCAAGCTCCTCTGTTCATGGAATTTTCCAGGCAAGAATATTGGAGTGGGTTGCCTTTTCCTAGTCCAGGGGATCTTTGTGAGCCAGGGATCAAACAAGAGTCTTTTGTGTCTCCTGCATTGGCAGGCAGATTCTTTACTACTGTGCCACCTGGGAAGCCTATGTCAGTTTGTGGATATCTAGTTAACTCTGATATTTCTACAAGATTGACATTAGCCTTCAGGGAAGTTCATCTCTGAATTAAACTTCTGGTGTGCAGAGGTCTTATTTTGCATAGCAGTTGGTTTTCTAAGAAAGAACATGTAAACAGAAAAGAGAGAGAGCGCCCTATTAAACCCACTAGGACAACTGTGGCTTATATATTTGTGTGTGCATGCATGCACACTTGCTTTAGTCACATCTGACTCTTTGTGACTGTAGCCCGCCAGGCTCCTCTGTCAATTATTATTATTTACCATGTGCTAGGATCCAGTGACTTAGCAGAGAATAGCACAGCTCTTGCAGCATAGAGGTCAAGTCCACTGCAGCCCACATTAGGGTGAAACACAGCTGTCCTGGGGCTTGGAACACAGCTTGAGACCACATCTGTGTTCGATGGCAGGTTAAGAAACAAGGACCAGATTAAGAATTAGCTTCCTTTGATTCACGTACGTTGGCTTATGTATTTCATCGCATATTTTTCTTTGTCATGGAGAGGATTCTCAGGACAGGAGACTTCTCTGATGGTCCAGTGGTTAAGACTCCAGGCTTCCAATGCAAGGAGCACAGGTTTTATCCCTGGTTGGGGAACTAATATTCCACCTGCCTCTCAACAGCAGAGGGGCCAAATAAATAAATAAGAGTTTAAGAACATTCTCAGGGTGAGTGGTATAAAACAGAGATTGAGGGGAAAACTCATCTTAGTTTGTGTGTGTGTGTTTGTGTGTGTGTGCGCTCAGTAGTGTCCAACTATTCTTGATTCCATGAACTGTAGTCCACCAAGCTCCTCTGTTCATGGAATTTTCCAGGCAAGAATATTGGAGTGGGTTGCCTTTTCCTAGTCCAGGGGATCTTTGTGAGCCAGGGATCAAACAAGAGTCTTTTGTGTCTCCTGCATTGGCAGGCAGATTCTTTACTACTGTGCCACCTGGGAAGCCTATGTCAGTTTGTGGATATCTAGTTAACTCTGATATTTCTACAAGATTGACATTAGCCTTCAGGGAAGTTCATCTCTGAATTAAACTTCTGGTGTGCAGAGGTCTTATTTTGCATAGCAGTTGGTTTTCTAAGAAAGAACATGTAAACAGAAAAGAGAGAGAGCGCCCTATTAAACCCACTAGGACAACTGTGGCTTATATATTTGTGTGTGCATGCATGCACACTTGCTTTAGTCACATCTGACTCTTTGTGACTGTAGCCCGCCAGGCTCCTCTGTCCATGAGATTCTCTAGGCAAGAATACTGGAGTGGGTTGCCCTGCCCTCCTCCAGGGGATCTTCCCAAGCCAGGGGTAAAGCCAGAATCTCTTATGTCTTTTGCATTGGCATAGTGAGTTCTTTACCCACTAGCCCCACATGGGAAGGGTAGTTCTAAACATAGATGTCATCAATCTCTGATTTTATTCATCTTGTAAAGTCATAGGATAGAGTCTTGGATTTTCTCAAAGTGAGAGATGTCCTTGTATTTAGTAACAAAAATGAACTGCCACCACGTGAGCTTGCTGGGGTGACTGAGAGCAGGTTATTTAGCCCCTGCTTTAGATAAACAGTGGATAAGAATGTCAGCTCTCTAAGCATCCCTCCCCACTGCCTTTCTGGCTTTCCCCCACACTCTCCTCCCCACCCAGCTCTCCCAGATGTTTCAGATTCCAAGAATGTTTGCATTGATTAAACATTCTATTTTTTACTTATTTCCCCATCCCAGACCTTGAAAATGTTATCTTTACTTTTATTACTTGAGATCAGGGCTATTTCGGATGGTGGCGGGGGGAGAGGGGGCATTCAGGGAAAAACCATATTTTGTGCTCTTCTCTCTCCTGCTTTTTAAAAAATTCTTTTGTACAGGTGGGAACTCACATAGCTTCAAGGGCAGCTCTCATAGGAAAATGAACTATCTAGAGTCCATGCTTGCAGGATTCTGGGAGACATGTCCCTGAGCAATGGATGAAGGAATGTCCCGGGGTTTGTTGCATATCAATAGTCCTGCCATCTGTTTTTAGAAGCCCCCAGTCTTTGCTTAGCAGTTTGAGTCTGGAGAGATTGTCTGTGTGGGTTGGGTTAAAGGAGGGAGGTGGTGGCTGATCACCTCACCGTATCCCGGGGAAGGAAGTCAAAGGCAACAGGGCTGAGCAGTCTCACTTTGGAAAATAAGTCACAGCCTCTGGGGTTGGCCTGTCAGTCATCTCGCAGTCTAATTTTAACTCTAATTCACTTCAGTGATTTGGCACCTAGGTCACTGCCTTCAAGCTATGCCCGGGTCAGCGATCAGAGGTAGCCATGGGATACAATACAGCACACTGGGGACTTTAAATCCCAAGACTTGGGATAAAACTGGATGCTGCCACTTCCCAGCGTGATAGCCTTGGGCAAGTGAGTGAACCCCTCTGAACCTCAGTATCTTTTTTCCCATTGTTTTATTATGATAAAATGCACATGAAGGTTACCATCTTAACTGTCAAGTGTACACCGCCAATAATATTAAGTACACTTAATATAATTAAGTACACACTCTTACTGTGGTGCAAATGTCACCATCATCTATCTCCAAAACTCTTTTTCTATCTTTATTTTGATCATGCTGTGCTCAGTTGCTTCAGTTGTATCCAATTCTGTAACCCCATGGACTGTATAGCCCACCAGGCTTCTCTGTCCATGGGATTTTCCAGGCAAGAGTAGTGGTGTGGGTAGCCAGTACCTTCTCCAGGGGCTCTTCATGATCCAGGGATTGAACCTGGGTCTCCTGCATTGCAGGTGGATTCTTTACCATCTGAGCCACCAGGGAAACACCTGTATACACAATGGGAGACTTAGAAAATGTACTCTGATCATGGATTGGGCCCGTGGGAACTTTTTTCCCACTCCAGTCATCTTTTAGAGCCTAAATCGCGTGTTTGCTGGCAGGATTAGAAACAGGCGTGAATTAACTTATTGCATTTCTTGAATTTAACTCTGTCTTTGTATTACTCAGCCCATAGGATCAGAGGTGTGTTTTCTTCCCAGTGATGTGTCTGTGGTTCCTCCTCTTAGCTCCCATACAGATATCCTTCAAGAAGGGGAAGAGAGCTTTCAGACCAAGCACAAGGAGGTTTCAGACAATTCAGCAGGCTGTGGTAGAGTTCCTGGAATGGAGTGGAAAGCCCAAAATAGATATCCGGGAAAAAAGAGGAAATGGTGACAAAGAACTTCCTTTAAAATGACAAGACCCTCCTTTTATTGCCACAATGGAGTCACATGAATTTTTGATCCCTTCCATGGAGAAGGGTGTTCCCATGTATTGATTCATGTACTTTGTTTCCTCCTTGAAGAGAGAGAAGAAGAAAAAAAAATGATGATCTAAGTAATTCCAGCCATCAAAGTAGTAAGAACTCATCGATCTCAAGTTCACACAGAAATCTCAGTGAAATAATGTAGGGCTTAGAGATTCTATCCATGTGAAAATTGATTCACTCAACAAATGTTGATTGTCTGCTCTAGACCAAGTGCTGGGATATAGAAACTGATGCAATATTGCTTGTGCCACTGAAGACCTCTTTCTCTGTGGGAGAAGACAGAAAGTAAAGGAAGAACACTATGAAAAACACACCTAAAGGACCACTCTGTTTTTCTCTGTGGCCCTTCACAGTGGTACTGCCCATGGAAATCCCACAAAAAGAAGAGCTTCACAGGTTAGTTGCTATAGTGGGTTGTATGGTGTCCTCTCAAAATTCACATCTACCTAAATCTCAGAATGTGACATTATTGGGAAAAGGATCTTTGCAGATGGAATTAAGATGAGGTCCGATCAGATTAGGGCAGGTCCTGAGTCATCAGTGATTGAGGTCCCCATGAAAAGAGTGGAGGGCACACAGAAGCACACAGGGAGAAAGGCCATGTTAAGATGGACGCAGAGTTGGGCATGATGCTGCCGGTAACCATAAAAGAGCCTTGGAACAGACTCTCTCCCCACCCCCCAGAAGAACCAACCTACCAAAATCTTGAATTCAGACTCTGCTCTCCAAAACTCTGACAGGGTTCATTTCTGTTCTTTGAGGCTACCCAGCTTCTTCTGGTTTGCCATGGCAGTGCAGCAGTGCACAAGTTTCCATAGTTACTGGCTTCTTTGCCTTCTGCTTTGATACATTTTCTAATTAGGTTGTTCTGCCTGGTTCTTCATCCCTCCATGCTGGTAATTCCCTTGACTACGGTTGTCTTCCTTTCCATTTTTACCTGCTGCCCTCATCCACTTGTGTTATTTCCAACATTCTTTTTAGAAAAGGCTTTGATCCTGATAACATTCTCTTGTATCTATCCACACGGAACTGCTAACTCATGGTCCAGTTGTGATTCCTTGGCCTCACCCCTTTGGCAAAGATTAGTAGGACTGTGTGAATAAGCCAAAATTTTGTCCACATGTATTTCTAGTTGTACTTATAAGAATGTTAATTCAAAGACCTAGTACATTTTTCTATTGTATTGATACAAAAGTTGAGAGGAGTGTTGGTTTTCTAATATCTCAAGTTGGCTAGTACCAGGGTTGAGACTGAATCAAGGATCCTTCCACCTAGCTCCCTGCCGGCTGTGTTAGGCAGGAATGGCATGGTCATTATTTCCCAGATTCTAGCAGCATAGATACTAGAGATAAGATTTGCTCTATCAGGTTGGTGTGTCTGGGAAAATTTAAAAAATTTTCTCCTCTCCCCTTAGACTCATTTATTTAGCAGATTGCCAGATGGTGAATTTCAGATTATATTTCAGTTTCTCCGTTCACTCAGAAATTTTATGACCTTGGTTCATATCCAATCCACATGAGGCATGGTCATTATTTCCCAGATTCTAGCAGCATAGATACTAGAGATAAGATTTGCTCTATCAGGTTGGTGTGTCTGGGAAAATTTAAAAAATTTTCTCCTCTCCCCTTAGACTCATTTATTTAGCAGATTGCCAGATGGTGAATTTCAGATTATATTTCAGTTTCTCCGTTCACTCAGAAATTTTATGACCTTGGTTTCATATCCAATCCACATGGGGAAAAATGTTTCTAATGAAGCTTGAAAATTATTGAGAGGGTTGAATGTCTCCCCAGTCACCCCTGGGGACACATCTAGAGGTAAATGTACTTTTTTAATCTATTCATTTTTTTTTTTCGGTCTATGGGGGCCACTGGATACATCATTTGGAAAGAAAAAGTAGGTTAATATAGCAGAGAAATGGCTTGAACAATTCCTACTCTCTCCTTTTGCTATTCCCAAAGATGATTGATTATGAAACTTGTTCTAAAAAGAGAACTTGGGATTGTTACTGGGCCGGCCGCCACCCATACTTCTGTTTTACAAAATTTCCACCCAGATTACTCTACCTAGGTACAGAATAAGCCGGTGTTTAGTGTTCATCTTTCAGTCTTGTCCATCTCTTTGCAACCCCATGAACTATAGCCCACCAGGCTCCCTTGTCCATCGAATTCTCCAGGCAAGAATACTGGAGTGGGTAGCCATTCCTTTCTCCAGGGGATCTTCCTGATCCTCCTGCATTGCAAGTGGATTCTTTACCATCTGATCTACCAGGAAAACCAGGTCTTAAATATTCACATCAGTCATAAGCATCCATTCCCCCTTCCAAGTATGTACCTGAGTGAAAGGGCCCGTTTCTGAGTGGCACTAGTACTTAATCAGAGGTGTCACTTTGGGAAAGTTCCTTTACCTCCCTGGGCTCAGTTTCCTCATCTGTAAAAGGATGACCACCCTACCCACTTCTCAGGATTCCTATGAAGATTAAAGATATGGTACCTAAAGCAATGCTTGGCAAAGAGTAAGCTAAGCTAAGAAGCACACTTATCATTTTTAAAAAGGACAGCAATCATTTTTGTATTTTTACACACAAGCTTGATCACGATGAATCTTCCATGGGAGGAAACTCCTTTAGGCGGATTCATTTGTTTAAGAGGTAAGACATCTTTAAGTCACCTTCAGTCACATTTCAGCTGCAGTTCTTTTGTGCATTAATGCATTTGGACTTTCTTGAGGCTCCTAGGAAACTGGCTAGCTGAAGATATCATGGCCTCTGCCCAGCCTCAGGTGCCCAAGATGCAGGGACTGGGTAGGGGGCAGAGGGAAAAGGCAGCAAGGGGCACTCTTCCCCAAGGCTGAGCACACGTCCCCAGCACACTTGGCTGAGTCGCTCCAGCCCCCAAGGACTTGTGCCTTAAAGGAGACATCTCAGAGATTTCAGAGTTTACATTAAAATAAAGGGGACATTTCATTGCACTGTCTGACCCCTCCTGGATAGACAGATGCTCTGTCTTGCAACAGTTACATCAATTCTTTCTGTAGCCTTTTTTAGATGCTGTTTGATCTCTCCTCCTTTTTTTTTTTTTTTTGCATATTTCTGACAAGATAGGGCACTATTTCTGTTATCATCTGAGAGGAATTCTAGTTTTTAGTTCTCATTGCTTAAAGGGAAGATTATGGCTGCTGTGTTATTAAGTTTGCTAAATGACCCAAATCTATCTAAGATTTTTAAAAACACATACTTAATATCTTTTTTAAAAGGCAAAAGATTTACATGATCTAAAGAGAAACCAGAGTATCCTAATATCTTCTTTAAGACATCAATTTGTACAAAACATTAGACATCTAAATCTCCAAAACTGGGACCAATGGGGGAGATGGAGGGAGTTATAAACAAATGAAGAATTAGAAACAAAATGGGTCACATTCTGTGTTGTTGTTCAGTCACTAAGTTGTGTCTTACTCCTTGTGACGCCATGGACTGCAGCATGCTGGGCTTCCCAGCCTTTCACTATCTCTTGGAGTTTGCTCAAACTTATGTCCATTGAGTCAGTGATGCCCTCCAACCATCTCATCCTCTGCCGCCTCCTTCTCTTGCCCTCAATCTTTCCCAACATCAGGGTCTTTTCCAATGAGTCAGCTCTTTGCATCAGGTGGCCAAAATCTACATTATGTGTAGGCATGAGTTTCAGACTGAACCTCTGGGCAACAATGCTAGGCTGCCAAGGGCATTGCATTTGAAATCAGAAAATTTTGCTGTGTTTCAGCTCTGCTGTATATCCATGCTTTTATATCAGTCAAGACTTTCACTTTAGTGTCCTGGTGCATGTGGTGAGGTGAGGCGAGGTTGCTCAGTCGTGTCTGACTCTTTGCGACCCCGTGGACTGTAACCTACTAGGCTTCTCTGTCCATCGGATTCTCCAGGCAAGAATACTGGAGTGGATTGCCATTTCCTTCTCCAGGGGATCTTCCCAACCCAGGTATTGAACCCGAGTCTCCCACATTGGAGGCAGACGCTTTAACCTCTGAGCCACCAGGGAAGCCCCCAAGGGATAAAGATGCCTTCCTACCTGACAGCCTGATTGTGTTGATCACATGGGCTTAATGTCTGTGAAAGTGTCCTGTAAATTACAGAATACCCTAGAAATATTATCTGGTTATGGCTCAATAAAAAGAGGTCCACATCTGTTTTTATGTACTCAGTGCAGAGCTGATCTTTATAGCCAAGGATATTAGAATCAGCTAACGATTTCAGATGGAAACCTAAAGGGAGGGGTGTGCACCACCTACATCACAGTCTATGGCAGCTTCTTGTCCTTCCCAAATGAATCCAGGAAGAATTCAGCAGCTGAAGCAGTTTCACTGCTTCATTTGCTTTCAAAACCTCAAGTCATCTGGAAAATTACAGGGTTGGTGTGGTTAAGAATGTAAAGCCACCGAGGAAGGCATTTCTGGAAGGCTCAATGGCCCGGTGCTGCTGAACTGTGCTACATGCATCCTGGAGAAGTCAGCTGTTTTCAAGAGAGAGGTTGTTGGAGAAACTAAATTAAGTGGGAGAGGTTTTCTGTGTTCAGTCCCAAAAGCCTGAGGAGGAAGTTAATTTGCTTAGGCTTTGTTCAGGACCTTTCTTAGTATAGTGGAGAAAAGACAAAAGTAAGAGAAAATTCATCAAGAATAGGAGGATGTGAAAAGTTCTGGAGACCCTGTCTGAATTGCTGGAGGAAGAAGAATCCAGCACAGGACATGGAGAAGACAATGTGTTCCTCCTTTGACTCTGTATCCTGATCTTTTTCCTGGAATGATATGCAGAATTTGTCTTGCTATTAGACCTCTAGAGAGATTTCAGCCAGCAAGTGAGCTCATGTAGGAATCATATTCAAGCGGTTTTCCTTCACGACATGATACTGGTGGATTTATGTTAAGACCATAAGATGTGTCTTTCATAGGATGCTCAGTGGAGGGATTAATGCCAACATCAGCTTAAAAAATTATTTATCCATTTACTTATTCTTAATGACCGCACTGGATCTTTGTTGCTGTGGCTTTCTCTAGTTGTGGCGAGTGGGGGCTACTCTTCAAGGAGATGCTCAGGCTTTACATTGCAGTGGTTTCTCTCATTGTGGAGCACAGGCTCTTGGTGCATGGGCTTCAGTAGTTGCAGCTCTTGGGCCTAGCTGCCCCACAACATGTAGAATCCTCCTGGACTAGCAATCAAACCTGTGTTTCCTGCCTTGGCAGGCGAATTCCTATTCATTGCACCACCAAGGAAGCCCTAACATCAGTTTTCAAATTCATAATGGTTCCCATCTCTGGGTCTTGGTGTTAGAGAGCTGGAAATGTTTGCAGTCCCTAAAATTCTTTAGGATTATATCCACCTCTAGTTGGGGTGTTGGGAAGGGAGGTGACTGTTTTCATGGTCAATAAGTAACATGCCCCAGTACTAATAGCTTCATCTATACACTGAGTTCTATGCTTTACTCACTGTGTTTTCCATGTATTTATTCTTGTCTAAGCATGAAAACAGATTTATGAGGGAGGTATTATTACCCTATTTTTCAGAGGAGAAAACGAATGCTGACAGAGGTTGCTTAACTAGCTCATAGTCACAGAATACTTAATGTCAGGGTAGAGATTTGAACTTGGGACTGTCTATTGTTGACTGTAGCATCTCAACTAAACGAAGAAGTATTCATAATCCCTTGAAGAATTAACAATTTATTGAACTCTTGAAGATGCTGTGTTATTTTACACTATGCCTTCAATGGGTTTTCCATCACATAGAATAAGCAAAGAGCACAAATACCTAATATGGTAGATGTCTGAAGGGTGGGTTAAATTCATTAGCTTATAACTGTAAGTAATTAACCAATCAAAAAAGGTTCTGGCTTGAAACAGTTGGTCCTGTAGTACCAGTGGGTACAAACTGACTAGCAGTCCCAGTATTGGATAAACTGGAGAAGGATATGGCAACCCACTCCACTAATCTTGCCTGGAGAGTCCCATGAACAGAGAAGTCCATGGGGTTGCAAAAGTTGGACACGACTGAAGCAACTTAGCACACAATGGGTAAATGATTTGAAATTTCTATTTACTATGCAGAACAGTTTCTGTTAGACACTGGAGAATAGGCAGTGCAAGAGTGTGATCCCCAAGAGAAGGGAAGCAAACAGGCTTAGCCTTACAATCAACCTGAGTTTTACTTGGAAGTACTTTCTAGATCATGATGTAGGGAGGGGAAAACCCAAGGAGAACAGGGTAGTCTCGCTGAATTGAGGGGACACACTTTGGAGTTTGGAGGAACCTGAGGAGGCTGGAATTTGTGGCACAGAGCAGCAGAGAAAAGAGTGTTATCTAACAAGAAATGCATACAAATATGAATAGGGTCCCCATGAATGAATTGTTGAACACTATATTACGCATTTCTGAAACACTCATGAAGTCAAAGTAAAAACAATAAGGAAACTGTAGATTAAACAACTTTCAGAGATAACACTGGGTGGAGACATCTGAATTCCCATCATTCCGAATGGAGAAAACTTGTTGAATTTCTGGGACATTCATAGAGAATCCAGAGGATCATGGATTAACAGTATGGCTAAACAAGCCCTTGCATAAAGATTACTCTAGACCTATCTTTAAAATGTTTAAAGACAAGTCTCAAAAGGACCCAGCTGAACTTTAAGCAACTAAACTTACAGTAACTTAGTTGCTTTTTGTTATTTGGTTCATTTTGGCCTTTAGTAAATAAATTTGATTTCTTCAAATTAGTATCTAAATAAATTGTTATTGTTTTAGGCTCCGTTTTAAAAAAAAAAAAATCCCTATTTATTACTAACAGTCAAGGAGGGATAAGGTGAATTACGGCTATGAGCCTACACCTAGAATGTAATTAAACCTTTTATAACAAGTTATAATTCAACAAACTCTCATGGCATTGTTGTGGGAAGCTAGCTCTTCCCGCATGTCCCAATCTTACCCAAATGTCCCCCAGTTATTTCTGAGAGTTTGCCCCATTGTTGGTGCAATACTCCATGAAGTCTTTACCTGTGGACTCCTGGTCTGCTAGGCATTTAAAAATAATTTCCCCTAGATTTATAAGAGTAATGGTGTGTTGGTTTGTGTTTCCATCCTATCTCCTTTAAAAAAAATTATTGAAGTATAGTTGATTTATAATATTATGTTAATTTCCTCTGTACAGAATAATGATTCAGTTATATGTATATAATATATGCATAATTTTTCATATTTCTTTCCCTTATGGTTTTTTATAGGATATTAAATATAGTTCCTTGTGCTAAACAGTATGACCTTTATCATACTGGATAACAGTTTATCCATTCTATATATAATAGTTTCCATCTACTAATCCCAAATTCCCACTCTATCCTTCCCGCACCTTGGCAACCACAGGTCTGTTCTCCGTATCTTAGCCATGTCTTGGTGACTACTACCCTCATGACCCCTACCATGGCCTCCACAGGAGTGTTGCTGCTCCTTTTCCCTGTGATAAGATCAAGTGTAGTATGAAAGCTCCCCAAGTAGTGCTGTGGTGAAGAATCCACCTGCCAATGCAGGAGATGCAAGAGACACAGTTTTGATCCCTGGGTTGGGAAGATCCCGTGGAGGAGGAAATGGCAATCCATTCCAGTATTCTTGCCTGGAAACTTCCATGGACAGAGGAGGCTGGTGGACTCCAGTCGATGGGGTCACAAAGTGTCAGACACAACTGAGTGAGCACACACACACACACACAGATTTGTCATCTTAGGGGTATGTCTGCTCACAAACCATTTTGCTGCTTAGATTCTGTTTTATTCAATTCTCAGGAATCTCTATTCTCCCTTAACTGTCTGGGAGAATGCTAACAATATGGTTTGACTCTGGCACCACTCTCTTTAACCAGTTTTATATAGCTGGATACATATGGAGAAACATGTATCCCTCAGCTCCTAAATCACAGAATACATATTAAGCTCTCATTGTTTACCCCGCTAGGTGCCCTGTCAGAGACAAAAAGAGACAGCATATTTTAACTCTTGAAGGGAGTGAAAGTCACTCAGTTGTGTCCAGTTCTGCGACCCTATGGGATTGTCCATGGAATTCCTCAGGCCAGAATACTGGAGTGGGCAGCCTTTCCCTTCTACAGGGGATCTTCTCAACCCAGGGATTGAATCCAGGTCTCCCTCACTGCAGGCAGATTCTTTACCAGCTGAGTCACCAGGAAAGCCCAAGAATACTGGAGTGGGTAGTGTATCCCTTCTCCAGCTGATCTTCCCCATCCAGGAATCAAACTGGGGTCTCCTGCATTGCAGGTGGATTCTTTACCAACTGAGCTGTCAGGGAAGAACCTTAGAATACATATTAAGATCTCATTATTTACCCTGCTAGGTGCCCTGTCAGAAACTAAAAGAGACAGCACATTTTAACTCTT
This sequence comes from Madoqua kirkii, assembly GCA_006408675.1. Lineage (NCBI taxonomy): Eukaryota > Metazoa > Chordata > Mammalia > Artiodactyla > Bovidae > Madoqua > Madoqua kirkii. The sequence goes on from SJYC01121127.1 coordinate 39,261, forward strand.
GAAGGGATTTTTTTTTACCTTCCCCAAGAAACAAACCATCCATGAGGTCACAGATAGTTGGACATGACTTAGCGCCAAATGAACAAGAACAAAAAGACAAACAAGACCAATGGACACAAGTGCTCTGATGGGGACGGAGCATCAGAAAAGGAGCTTGGAGATCAGTTCTGTCCTTTGATTCTGATGTGACCTCATATCCAGTCTTCATGATCCCACCTGAAAGTAAAAGAATTTGCTTTGGTATTTCATTGCCATTCCAGATCTTTTTTTCTCTTCTAATTCTACTAAACGCAAGACAGCAATGCTAAATGATTATAACCTACTGTGAGAATGAGACATGTACTGCATGTGTCTGAAGAAAGGGAAGAATCGTGGTGATTGGGAAGACCTGATGGATGAGAGGGGACTCATTTGGGTACTGAAGAGTAATGAGGTTTGGATTAATGGTAGATAGGAAGAATTTGGTTCATTTCTATCCCAGGTATTAATGAATTGGGTTAGGGAAGTTACTATCTGAAGTGAAATTTTGGTTAGTAGAGGTTGTTTGTGGGAGGGGGGACATGGATTAAGTGTGTACCTTTGATGAATTAGTTGTATTTCTGTCCCCAATTTATTTTCCTAAAATCCCAATTTCATTTCTTCCTAACCCAGAGATAGAATCAAGCTCTCCTGCATTTCAGGCAGATTCTTGACCATCTGAGCTACCAGGGAAGCCCATAAATGTACCCATTCCCTTCTCCAGGGATCTTTCCAACCCAGGGATTAAACCTGGGTCTCCCGAATTGCAGGCAGATTCTTTACCATCCCTGAGCCACCAGGGAAGCCTGGACCACAGAATCATGATCAAACAAAACTAAATTTTGGGAGGCAGACTTTAAGGTGCAGTGGATAATAAGAGTAAGTACCACGAAGCCACAATATTATACCAGTAGTGTTTGCTGTGGGAGCTTGGGATAGACAAAAAATGGCAGTGGGTTGCAAGACTGGAAACAGAATTCAGGCCAGATTGTATTATTCTAAGACACTTGGGTTTTTTCCATTACTGATGGAAAACTATTAAAGTTTTTGATTAGGAGAATGACCCATTTGAATAAAAAATTGCTTAGAAATCTGGCTGGTGCATCAGAGAGGAAAAAAACAGAGCCAGATAAATCAGTTAGGAAACCAGCAAAAGAATAAGGAGAGTGAAAAGTAGGAAAATGGCAATGGAGATGGAGAGAGGGGACTGGGCAAAGGGTGTTGACAGAATTATCATAAACAGAAGCTGACAACCAAATAGACTGGGGATGCAAGGAAGTACAGAGGAGAGTCCAAGAGAAACCTGAGTTTGTAAGCCCTGGTGACTTGAGAAGATCAGCAATAAATAGAACCAGGGGATTTCAGAGGAGGAGTTAGTTGGGAAGTGAAGGAAGGGATGGGGTAGGATGGATGATAATGAATTAATTAAAAAGTTTATTGGTGTACAGTTGCTTTATAATGAGTTATTTGTGAATCATAGGGCTTCCCTGGTAGCTCAGATGGTAAAGCATCTGCCTGCAATGTGGGAGGCCTAGGTTTGATCCCTGGGTTGGGAAGATCCCTTGGAGAAGGAAATGCCAGCACTCTTGTCTGGAAAATTCTATGGATGGAGGAACCTGGTAGGCTACAGTCCATGGGATTGTAAATAGTCAGACATGAGCCCTATGAGACTGGCTGAGGGAGAAACTGGGTCTTTTTCTGATGGTCAGGGCCATAGTCAGCAAATCTTTAATTCAATTTTCTGTTGATGACTGGAGGTGTGTTCCTTCCCTGCTATTTACCTGGGGCCAAACTATGGTGAAGGTAATGAAGATAATGGTGACCTCCTTCAAAAGATCTCATGCATGTATGGCTACACTCAGTGCTCCCAACTCTGCAGCTGGTCACCACCAATCCACACCTCTGCTGGGTCCTGGTACTCACAAGGTTTGTTTGAGCCCTCTGAGCATCTCTGGCAGGAACGGGCTTCTTTCTAAATTCGCCTCTTCCACCATCTTGCTGGGGCTTCTCCTTTGCCCTTCAACATGGGGTATGTCCTCACAGCTGCTCCAGCACCTACTGTGCTACTGGGGTTTCTCTGACCTTAGACGTGGAGTATCTCCTCATGGCTGGTCCAGCGAAGCACAGCCACCGTTCCTGACCTTGGACCTGGGGTATAAAGTAATGCTCAAAATTCTCCAAGCCAGTCGTAAACAATACCTGAACCATGAACTTTGAGATGTTCAAGCTGGGTTTAGAAAAGGCAGAGGAACCAGAGATCAAATTGCCAACATCCGCTAGATCATTGAAAAAGCAAGAGAGTTCCAGAAAAACATCTATTTCTGCTTTATTGACTATGCCAAAGCCTTTGACTATGTGGATCACAATAAACGGTGGAAAATTCTGAAAGGGATGACATACCAGAGCACCTGACCTGCCTCTTGAGAAACCTGTTTGCAAGTCAGAAAGCAACAGTTAGAACTGGACATGGAACAACAGACTGGTTCCAAATAGGAAAAGGAATGCATCAAGGCTGTATATTGTCACCCTGCTTATTTAACTTATATGCAGAGTACATCATGAGAAACGCTAGGCTGGAAGAAGCACAAGCTGGAATCAAGATTGCTGGGAGAAATATCAATAACCTCAGATAAGCAGATGACACCACCCTTACGGCAGAAAGTGAAGAGCTAAAGAGCCCCTTGATGAAAGTGAAAGAGGAGAGTGAAAATGTTGGCTTAATACTCAACATTCAGAAAATGAAGACCATGGCATTCGGTCCCATCACTTCATGTCTAGCTGCTGGGGAAACAGTGGTTGACTTTATTTTTTTGGCTCCAAAATAACTGCAGATGGTAATTGCAGCCATGAAATTAAAAGATGCTTATTCCTTGAAAGAAAAGATATGGCCAACCTAGACAGCATATTAAAATGCAGAGACATTACTTTGCCAACAAAAGTCCATCTAGTCAAGGCTGTGGTTTTTCCAGTAGTCATGTATGGATGTGAGGGTTGGACCATAAAGAAAGCTGAGTGCCGAAGAACTGATGCTTTTGAACTGTGGTGTTGGAGAAGACTCTTGAGAGTCCCTTGGACTGCAGCGAGATCCAACCAATCCATCCTAAAGGAGATCAGTCCTGGGTATTCATTGGAAGGACTGATGTTGAAGCTGAAACTCCAATACTATGGCCACCTGATGGGAAGAGGAGACTTAGTTGAAAAACCCCTGATGATGGGAAAGATTGAAGGCGGGAGAAGAATGGTATGACAGAGGATGAGATGGTTGGATGGCATCACCAACTCAATGGACAGAAGTTTGAGCAAGCTCCGGGAGTTGGTGATGGACAGGGAAGTCTGGTGTGCTGCAGTCCATGGGGTTGCAAAGAGTCGGACACGACTGAGTGACTAAACTAATTAACTAAAGTGAATCATCTATATGTATACATATGTCCCCTCCTTTTTGAATTTCCTTCCCATTCAGGTCACCACAGAGTACTGAGTAGTGTTCCTTGTGCCATACAGTTGCTGTTTAGTTGCTAAGTTGTGTTGGACCATTTTGCAATCCCATGGGCTGTAACCCACCAGGCTCCTGTGTCCGTGGAATTCTCCAGGCAAGAATACTGGAGTGTGAGTGGATTGCCATTCCCTTCTCCAGTGGATCTTCCCGACACAGGAATTGAATATGGGTCTCTTGCATTCTGGGCATGTTCTTTACCGTCTGAGCCCCGCAGGACAGATACAAGTTTTAGCTGCTGAGAGTCTATCTAGATGATCACGGTCAGTGGCCTTTAGGAAATGTCCATATGGAATTCAGGACTGAGGTTAGAGTGCAAATCAGGGATTGATCAGTTCTTTTCTGGTTTATTTTAGAATTTCATTTTGAGTATCTTCAATGCACCAGACAATCTGCTGAGCTGGGGAAAGTCGGGGTGAATAAGACAAACAAGGTGCCTGTTTTTATCCTGCTTATAGCCTAGAGAAAACTTCAGTAAGTCAACAAGAAATCAAAATTAGAAAATCATAATACCCTAGGAAATGAGGAGTTGGGGGTGGGGAGTTTCAAATGGGATTCAGAGGATGTAAGCATTAACTGGATAAAAATGAGGTTATAAGAGAGACATAGAGGCCAAGTATAGGGATAATGCAGAAGTCAGGAAGAAGGGATGCTGCCGGGGAGACTGGCACAAGGCTCTTGTTTTCAACCAGGCTTCTCATCAACAGGATCTGGCCCATGGACTTACTTTATCTGGCCTGAATTCAGCTTTTTCTTTTTTCCTTAAAAAAATGAAATGGTTGTCAGTATTTAAAAGTCCTGGATTTCTGCCTTCTCCAGAAACTTGCATTCTCACGTGGCACATCCTGCTGGTGCTGAGATGGGCTGCTGTCCTCCAAAGGAGTTCACTCCTGGTTACCACTCTCCCTGCCACATTCAGTTATCACCAGAGTCCACATCGCTACTTGTCTCCTTTACACCATCCCATTGGTCTGCTTTGTTCAGTCACACTCTGCCTTGCTCTTGTTGGCATGTCAGTTTATAATCCTAGATTTGACAAGAGATACTTAAATCAACCAAAATGATGGCAGATGTGGGTTTGGGAGATAAATGATCCCACAGAAGAGGGATTTGAGAGGGCATGGCAGAAAGATCTGAAAGGGGAGGGAGGCTTGGCAACAGTGGGCAGAGGAGAAGAAGCATGTAGCCATAAAAAGATGAAGTGCTGGAGAGAACAGTGTTTGAGTTTATAATCAGTTTTGTGGGACAATGTGAGTGTAAGAGATGCGGGGACAATCTCTTCCACCAAATAAGTCTGGACAGTTCTCTGAAAGATGATGAAAATATTTTGTTGGTTAAGGAGTTTGGATTTTTCCATCTGAAGGAAGGAACATTTTTGCCAACCCAGTAAGCATACCCAGTGATTGCCGAGCATCTTATATGCCATGGCCTCTACTGAGTACTTCGTATAACTGAGCCCAATTTACTCTCACAACAGCTCTGTGAGGAGATACTAGGATGATATCTTCTTTGCAATGGTGAAACGGAGGCAGAAGTGAATGGTGCTATTACAGTTTAGCCAGAAGCAGGTCAAGATTTTACTCCTGACTATGGGACTCTAGTGGAGAAGGAAATGGCAACCCATTCCAGTGTTCTTGCCTTGAGAATCCTAGAGACAGGAGAGCCTGGTGGGCTGCCGTCTATGGGGTCGCACAGAGTCGGACACGACTGAAGCGACTTAGCAGCAGCAGCATGGGACTCTAGAGTCTGAGCTCTCAGCTCCCAAACTGTGGGAAAGGAAATTTGAATCTAGCTTCAGGATGAGCCAATTAAGACCTGCATGAGCTGCATTACTGTATTTATAAGGCATTATCTTCTCTGGTGGATGCAGAGAAGCCAGTATCTCTGAAAGGAGGTTAACTTCATGCTGGGTTAACTGTGTATTCTCAGTTTCAGTTTATTTACTATTTTTTAATATTAACTTTTATTGGAGTATAGTTGCTTTATAATGTTGTATTAGTTTCTGCTGTACAGTGAAGTGCATCAGCTATATGTATACATATATCCCCTCTTCTTTAGAGTTCCTTCCCATTTAGGTCAGCACAGATTACTGAGAAGAGTTCCCTGTACTAGCCAGTAAATTCAAGTTTTAGTTTATTTTTATTTTGGGGCAGGCTCCAGGGAGAAGCTGTCAATCTGGAGGCTGCTGGCCACAGATTCCTAAGAGATGAAGAAGGGGACTGATCTTGTGTGCAAAGGCAGTCTCAGATGGTACCTCAGTGGTCAGATGCCTGGTTTCTCAAGGCTGACCTAAATGCACAATCCAATCCAAGGTTTCTACGAATCCATGTTTGCCATTAGCCACAAGCCCTTTGCAGTGGTGGATCTAGCCTTGAGCTTGGTCTGTTGGAATCTTGTGTGGTCATACATGGCTCAGGACACGCAGCCACCAGAAGGCTGCCAGTGGGCTACAACTAAGTCTCAGGAGATTCTCTGGCCTCACCAAGATAACCGGAAATACTCAGTCCTTACAGCCTACCGTTTCTCACTTTCAGTTCTTAGTAATAACTTCACTCTAGAATGGGAATCTTGAAATTCTGATGGTGAAAGCTTTCTCTTTCTTAGACCAGATTTCCCAGGGAGGGTATAATTAAATTAACAGATAGAGACACCTTTAACTGGAAACCTAGTTCATCAATATGTATGTATGTATGTATGTGTGCTCAGTTGTGTCTGATTCTTTGTCACCCCATGGACTATAGCCTGCTAGGCTCCTCTGTCCATGGGATTTCCCAGGCAAGAATACTAGAGTGGGTTGCCATTTCCTCCTCTAGAAGATCTTCCTGGCCCAAGGATCGAACTCATATCTTTTGCGTCTCCTGCAGTGGCAGGCAGATTCTTTACCACTAACGTCACCTGAAAAGCACAATATGGATCTTTGCAATATAGTTTGGTTTCTCTCTTGGCCCTTTCTGAATCCTGGGGACTCTCTGAAGAAAAAACAGAAACACTTCTGGCTTCTGATTTGGGTAATTACCAGTAGTTGCCAAGATTTCTTCCTAGCTGTATGGTGTCATTTTGTTGTTGTTGTTGTTTTGTTTTTCTTTTCTTTTCTCATTTTTCCTTCTTTTGCTGAATCAGAAAAAGCCCCAGCCCAGTAACCTTCTCTACTGCAATATTTGCCCAACATATGCATCTCAGACTGACCTCAGTGTTGCTGTGGCAGTTAAGACTTCCTAGAAGTAATTTTTTCACAGTTGGAGACATGCTTAAATAATCAAACTAGGCTGTCCTTCCTGGGTTAAGGGTGAAGGAGCTATTTATAGATAAACCAACAACAAAAAATAATCTCTGTGTGATAACTCATGTTATTGTACAAGGACAATGGAAAATTCTCCAGGAGACAGCATAAAAGGGTTAAAGTTAACCTTGTCACATTTTATTCATCAAGACCTTAAGTGGACTTTTTTTTTTAAATGAAAGCCATGTAATTTTGATTGCTTTCAGTTCCTTAAAAAAAAAAAAGCAAGCCATTTAAATAATTATGTCAAGTCACAGACTGTTGTCCTATGAGCCTGTTTTGCCTGGAAACCTATCTGTTTTGCTCAATAAGTATTTTGTACAATTTCAGTTGAAGTCCTGAGGCTGGATTCAGGCTCTAAAGTTTAATATAGTCTACACTACTCTTGGGGCTTCCCAGGTGGCTCAGTGATAAAGAATCCACCTGCCAATGCAGGAGACGTGGGTTGGATCCCTGGGTCAGTAAGATCCCCTGGAGAAGGGGCAACCAACTCTAGTATTCTTGCCCGGGAAATGCAATGGACAGAGGAGCCTGGCAGGCTACAGTCCATGAAGTTGCAAAGGGTCGGACGCAACTGAGCAACTACAACAACACTACTCTTGACTGTAATGCTTGTGGGAATCCAAGTGTGTGATTCCTTCTCTGAATCTCCCTATGCTCTTTGAAGACCAGGCACGCTCTAAGTCTCATGGCTTTGTCTTGCACATTGCAGCCCCAAGTAACATATCTTCCTTGTCCCTTTCTTCCAATCCAAATCTTATGTATCTCATACACTGTCTCCAAGAAGTCTTCTCAGGTTATTTTGGTCCATGGTGATCTCACCCCTTCCTATCTTTCCAACACATATAATTCCCAAATATTAGGGGGGGAACAGAGGAAATGTAATCATTAAAAGATGTTATAACAATGTTATGACAAGCTTTAAGATACCTGAGGGCAGGTACCATGCCATTTAATTGAAGATGTGAAGCTCATTGCCAGGCATAGATCCTATACCTGGGGGTTCACTGGGCTGCCTTATATTTCAGACTTACTTGACTCATTTGCTTTAACAAGTCAAATAATGAACAACTTGGAGGAGAGATAGACAGACAGAGATAGCTAGAGAGGGGCTGACTGACAAAAGGAAAGAGAGAGGAGAAAAGAAAGAGAAAGAACATAAAGGGAAGGAGGGAGAAGGAACGAAGGAATTTGGAGTAATAGAATTCTTAAAGAATCACCAGGATTAAAATTTGATCAGAGGAGAAAACAAAGAGAAAGAACATAAAGGGAAGGAGGGAGAAGGAACGAAGGAATTTGGAGTAATAGAATTCTTAAAGAATCACCAGGATTAAAATTTGATCAGACCTTAAAGAATATCTAGTGATTGATCCTCTCTTATTTTAGTGCAGGAACTTGACATGGCTCATTCAAGGTCAAACTGCTAGTTATTGAAAGAGTGGAGCTAGTAACCTTGTCTGTAAAGTCTTGTTATACTGTCATTTCTCTCTCTCTTCCTCCTTTACTAAAGCCTCTTTCTCCTAAAGCCTGAATAGGTAAGGGTGTGCATGTGTGTGTACAAGCATGTGCACCACAGTATACATAGAAACGTCTTTGGAAATGTCTGTAACATGTATGGATGTGGGAGCAGGACCATAAAGAAGGCTGAGCACCAAAGAATTGATGCTTTTGAACTGTGGTCTTGGAGAAGACTCTTGAGAGTCCCTTGGACTGCAAGGAGATCAAACCAGTCAATTCTAAAGGAAATCAGTCCTGAATATTCATTGGAAGGACTGACGCTGAAGCTAAAGCTCCAATTCTCTGGCTACCTGATGTGAAGAGCTGACTCATTGGAAAAGACCCTGATACTGGGAAAGACTGACAGCAGGAGAAGAAGCGGTCAACAGCGGATGAGATAGCTGGATGGCATCACTGACTCTGACATGAGTTTGAGTGAACTCTGGGAAATAGTGGAGGACAGAGGAACCTGGTGTGCTGCAGGCCATTGGGTTACAAAGAGTCAGATACGACTTATGGACTGAACAATAACTGTAACAAAAGCCACTGATACACTGTAAATCTATTCATGCTAGTGGATGCTGAATTAATTGAAGGTGTGACATTAGGAACATTTGGTTAATTTGAATTGAAAAAGGGTTTTCAGGGATACCTTTTAGAAAAGTTTTCCTCTGTAACTATTAAACAAAAGTTCGTGTCTCAAGGTGTCAAAACCCTTCAGCTAACTAGAACGCCTGACCGTCCCTACTTGCTTCTGCTCCAGAGTTTACAGATGGTTAAGGTTTTACTGCGTTTCCATGAGTTAGCAACTGTGATGCTGCAGCCTGTCTGAATATGAGGAGCCACAGAGGGAGGCTCCAGGTGGAAGGGGTGCCCTTGAGGGCGGCTTCTCTCACCTTCCTGTTCAGGATTGGTATGCAGCTGTCGTCCAGATGCTGGCTTCCCCCGAAACAGCTGCGTCTCAGCAGGGGCCCCTTCTATCAATGTGACAACCTGCTGAGGGCTTTGGAACTCTTCCAGACCTAAGGCAGACTGAGGCTATAAAACATAATCATTAGCATTATCTCCATTTTCGTTTTGGAGTCTCAGCTGTTCAAGTTTCTTGTACAGATTTAGGGCTTAATTGTTCTCATTTTTCTTCGTAGGTAGCTTCTTTTAGACAGCATGGGCTCTTTCCTTGGAGCTGCTTTCGGAAAAAGATAGAAAGAATAGCTTATGAGGAATGTTCCTGACTTCTGGCAGGCTGAGAAGGTGAGATCAGAGAGCAGTCTTTTCCCAGCTGCAGTTATATGTGTGTCTGTGAGCGAAACAAAATCAGCTATTGCTTTCTTTTGCTGAATCATGGGACTTTCTTTTGCTGAATTCACTCGAAATCAATTTCTTCTTTTTTTTTCTCTTCTCCCTCCCCACCCTTTGTCAACACAGCCCCTAGCTTATGTATTGCCTGGAGACAATCTCTTGTTACTTCATTTTTCTTGGGATATATGCTTTACCCAAGAGTGGGGAATGTATATTTGGGGGAGGGGATTGCTGCTTGAAGGTTAAAAAGCTAAGGTTTCTTTGCAAGTGTACAAAAAAGCATCTCATAGTGAAGGTGGAGAAAACTGGAAACAAGGAGTTTGAAGGTCTATGGAAACGTTAACCAAAGATACAGATGAAATAATGACCTTGAATACATTTGCCCACAGAAATTCATCTTGCTGGTTTATGCTGTATCGTTTTGTCTTAGAAACCGAATTTCTCAGGGCACAGCCTCAGAATCACACTGAGTTTTGACGACAGGATTAGAAATTCTCACAGAACTCCATGCTGATCTTCACAGGCAGGCTATTATGGCACCAGGGACAGGCGTCTAATGCCGGGAACTGTTGAGAAGCATTTGTTCACACAGGGAGCTCAGTAATTGGACAGAAGACAGAGACTTATGCATACTGATGAGTCAATTTCCTGTGATGGTTTACAGGTCTTGAATTTGACATTCAGAATGTTCCTGTCAGTTTCTCAGACAGTTTATAAGATGCTGGACAGGGCTCAGCTACAGACTGTGCCTGAGGCTGGGTCCAGGACTAGGTATAGGTGACCTTGAGATTGAGTGCAAGCCTGGTTTCTCCATGGAACAGACTCTTTGCAAAGAAAGACATATTGGCTGGACAGTGGGTGCTGAGCTTTGAGTCAGAAATGCCTTTTTTCACCTAAGAACATAAAACAATATGCATAGACATAGGAAGATCTCATTTCTAAGAAAAGTACGTATACATCTGTCTGGGACTTACCGGTGGTGCAATGGTAAAGAATCCACTTGTGAGGCAGTCCTAAGATGGCAGAAGAATAGGATGTGAGCGAAACAAAATCAGCTATTGCTTTCTTTTGCTGAATCATGGGACTTTCTTTTGCTGAATTCACTCGAAATCAATTTCTTCTTTTTTTTTCTCTTCTCCCTCCCCACCCTTTGTCAACACAGCCCCTAGCTTATGTATTGCCTGGAGACAATCTCTTGTTACTTCATTTTTCTTGGGATATATGCTTTACCCAAGAGTGGGGAATGTATATTTGGGGGAGGGGATTGCTGCTTGAAGGTTAAAAAGCTAAGGTTTCTTTGCAAGTGTACAAAAAAGCATCTCATAGTGAAGGTGGAGAAAACTGGAAACAAGGAGTTTGAAGGTCTATGGAAACGTTAACCAAAGATACAGATGAAATAATGACCTTGAATACATTTGCCCACAGAAATTCATCTTGCTGGTTTATGCTGTATCGTTTTGTCTTAGAAACCGAATTTCTCAGGGCACAGCCTCAGAATCACACTGAGTTTTGACGACAGGATTAGAAATTCTCACAGAACTCCATGCTGATCTTCACAGGCAGGCTATTATGGCACCAGGGACAGGCGTCTAATGCCGGGAACTGTTGAGAAGCATTTGTTCACACAGGGAGCTCAGTAATTGGACAGAAGACAGAGACTTATGCATACTGATGAGTCAATTTCCTGTGATGGTTTACAGGTCTTGAATTTGACATTCAGAATGTTCCTGTCAGTTTCTCAGACAGTTTATAAGATGCTGGACAGGGCTCAGCTACAGACTGTGCCTGAGGCTGGGTCCAGGACTAGGTATAGGTGACCTTGAGATTGAGTGCAAGCCTGGTTTCTCCATGGAACAGACTCTTTGCAAAGAAAGACATATTGGCTGGACAGTGGGTGCTGAGCTTTGAGTCAGAAATGCCTTTTTTCACCTAAGAACATAAAACAATATGCATAGACATAGGAAGATCTCATTTCTAAGAAAAGTACGTATACATCTGTCTGGGACTTACCAGGTGGTGCAATGGTAAAGAATCCACTTGTGAGGCAGTCCTAAGATGGCAGAAGAATAGGATGGGGAGACCACTTTCTCCCCTACTAATTCATTGAAAGAACGTTTGAACGCTGAGCAGATTCCACAAAACAACTTCTGAATGCTGACAGAGGACATCAGGCACCCAGAAAAGCAGCCCATTGTCTTCAGAAGGAGGTAGACAAAATATAAGAGATAAAAAGAGAGACAAAAGAGGTAGGGATGGAGATCTGTCTTGGGAAGGGAGTCTTAAAAGAGGAGAAGTTTTCAAACTCCAGGAAATACTTTCACTGGCGACAGAGTCAGTGTCGAGAGACTTTTCTTTACAAATCTACTCGAATCTCATTGACTCAAGAAACCCACTCTGAGTGTCATAAACACTAGTTCAGGTGAAGCTGTGTCACAACTCAGTGTGCTCTTTTGTCATCAGTGCTGCTGATGGATTTCCCTTGTACTCAGGCTGTTGCATCATTTTTCAGCTGGTTATGTGGTGGATTCACTTGTAAAAACTCTAAACACTCTTATGATCTGTGCATTTTATTGTTTTTAGATTATACACCAATAAAAAAGAAATAGAAATTCAAAGTCAATGTAAGGAAGAATGTGCTTTCTCCAGATCTTTGTAATGTCTATGAGATTATGTCACAAACAGAATGATCTGGTCAGGAAAAAAAACCAGCCTGATGGGAACAGAGTATTAGTCTGTTATTTATGTAGTGCCGGAACCAAAGCATAAAATGTGGTTCATTTTCCTAGGTTGGAAAATAGGATAAATATCACCAACTCAATGGACATGAGTTTGAGCAAACTCCAGGAGATAGTGAAAGACGGGGGAGACTGCTGTGCTGCAGTCAGTGGGGTCGTAAGGAGTTGGCACGACTTAGCAACTAAACAGCAGCAAATAATAAAAGTGATTAGGCCATCTCTTCCCTAAGAAACAGAAGCCTGAGCATGCTGTCTCCCAGTGGAGGGCATCAGCATGGGGGAAGAAAGTCCCTGGCAAAGTCCTTTAGGTGTATAATGGGAGGCTGACACGTGAGAACAGAGTAAGAGGCTGAGTGATACGAACATATTTGAAGGTTACCAAGCATCATCTGAAATTCAAACTCAGGAGGATACAAAACAAGATGGCTACATGAGATACCTTATATTTTATAAGTAATGAGATACCTTCAAATTGAGATTTTTCTCCCTTAGTGTTTGATGTGAAAGATACTCAGGCTATTTGGGGCATTTCTTTTTAAATAATTTGATGTATTTATTTTTGTTTGCGTTGGGTCTTTGTTGTTTCGCAGGCTCCTCTCTGGTTGTGGTGAGCTGGAGCTGTTCTCCAGTTGTGATGTGCGAGCTTCTCATTGGGTGGCTTCTCTTGTGGAACACAGGCTTAGGGTGTGTGGGCTGCAGTAACTGCGGCACATGGATTCAGTAGTTGCAGCTCCCGAGCTGTAGAGCACAGGCTCAGAAGTTGTGGCACACAGGCTTAGATCCTCTGTGGCATGTGGGATCTTCCTGTATCAGGGATTAAATCTTTGTCTCTTGCATTGGCAGGTGGATTCTTTACCACTGGGCTGCCAGGGAAGCTATGGGGCATTTCAGTAATGAGTGACTGGCCTTCAACATCTGATAAGGCCAAGAGCTTATTTCTTAGGATTTCTTTTAAATTTCAGTGTTGCAAGGTGAATTGGAAGGTTAATCAACTATGTTTTGTTATTTGGCTAATGAGGGCAACATAACTAATGGTAAATATTTAGCAAATGAGGTAAAATTAGAAAAATTTCAGAGTCTCTTCAACCCTAAGTTATATGCATGGACACATTATTACATGAATAATAGTATTTTAAGTTAATAGTGCCTTATAGTTTGTAATGTTTCCCTGGTGTCTCTGATGGTAAAGAATCTGCCTTCTGTGCAGGAGGCCCGGGTTTGATCCCTGGGTCAGAATGATCCCCTGGAGAAGGGAATAGCAACCCACTCTGGTATAACTGCCTGAAGAATTCCATGGACAGAGGAGCCTGGTGAGCTATAGTCCACGAGGTTGCAAAGAGTTGGACACGACTGAGCGGCTGTAGCTGCATAGTTTGTAATGCATTTTCACATACATGATGTCAGTATTTACCCTGACAACTCTCAAGTAAATCACACTAGAAATTGCTGTTTTTAAAAACATTTTAAAGAAAATAAAAGCTCAGTGAGATGATATAACTTTCCCAATTCCATTCCTAGAGATTGAATCTGACCTTCAGCTTCTGAGCTCCCCGATTTAAAAGGGACTCATGTTACTTATTTCCACTTTTGAAAAACCCACTTACCAGAATCCATTATATTAATGGTCTCAGATGCTCCAGGTACGTGAGCCTCCTGGACCTTCTACTTACTCAGTCTGCATCAGCCTCAAGCTTCTCACACCCTCACTGATCTATGGACTCAAATGAGGTCACTGTGAAAGCAATAATTCAAATTCCTCCAGATCAGGATAACTCCTTGAACAAGGTGGAACTTCAACCCTCAATTCCCTATTACCCACCCTGTTATTTCCTCCTGGGCATGTTCTGTGAGTTCTCATGAAGGATCTCATTTCATCCCACTTGGGGCCCACATGCTTGCTGGTACTTGGGGGGCAGCCCCAGACTGCTGTTACTGCCACCATGCCCTCCTGGGATGCTGTGTCTGATGAGAGGGCCTTTGTTCTGGCCCCATGTTACCAACTTGGCAGGTACCAGCATAGCAGAGGTGGGGAGAGGCTGGTACTAATTATTGAACTTGGAGATTCAGACAAGAGTCAGCTTGACTCTGTAAATCACTAATATAAACTGGTAGCAAAGAGCTTAGCCCACCTGCGATTGAAGGGGGAATGCAATTTAAAATAAAGTTCTGGCTGGACTGGGGCTTTTATTGTGGCTGAGGGCTCTTTATTGTATCACGTGGGCTCGGTTGCACTGCGGCATGTGGGATCTTAGTTCCTTAACTAGGGATCGAACTGTGTGCTTGGCATTAGAAGGTGGATTCTTCCACTGGACTGCCTTGAAATTCTGTTTTTTTTTTTTTTTAAAGTTTAATGAGCTCCAAATCTGCTTTTGGTAGCCTTGTGAAAGTGAAAGTGTTAGTTGCTCAGTCATGTATGACTATTTGTGACCCCACGAACTGCAGCCTGCCAGGCTCCTCTGTCCATGGAATTCTCTAGGCAGGAATACTGGAGTGGGTAGTCATTCTCTTCTCCAGGGAGGCTTCTTGACTCAGGGATTGAACCTGAGTCTCCTGTACTTCAGGCAGATTTTTTACCTTCTGAGCCATCAGAGAAACTTATTGGTAGCCCTCAGTCAGTTCAGTTCAGTTCAATCACTCAGTCTGTCCGACTCCTTGTGACCCCATGAATCTCAGCACGCCAGGCCTCCCTGTCCATCACCAACTCCTGGAGTTCACTCAGACTCACGTCCATCGAGTCAGTGATGCCATCCAGTCACTCATCCTCTGTCGTCCCCTTCTCCTGCCCCCAATTCCTCCCAGCATCAAAGTCTTTTCCAATGAGTCAACTCTTCGCATGAGGTGGCCAAAGTAGCCCTAGCCCTCCCTACACCTCCAGATGCAGGCAGTTTGCTTCTTTTTATCAAATGGGCTTCTTTATCACATCGAATGCTTCTCTTTATCATGTACTTCTCTTTATCATATGGGCATCAAATCACTACAAACAAAGCTAGTGGAGGTGATGGAATTCCAGCTGAGCTATTTCAAATCATAAAAAATGATGCTGTTAAAATGCCGTACTCAATATGTCAGCAAATTTGGAAAACTCAGCAGTGGCCACAGGACTGGAAAGTTTTCATTCTAGTTCCAAAGAAAAGCAATGCTGAAGAATGTTCCAGCTACTGCACAATTGCACTTATTTCACACCCTAACAAAGTATTGCACAAAATTCTCCAAGCAAGGCTTCAACAGTACATGAAACGAGAACTTCCATATGTTCAAGCTGGATTTAGAAAAGGCAGAGGAATCAGAGATCAAATTGACAACATCTATTGGATCATAGAAAAAGCAAGAGAATTTCAGAAAATCATTTGCTTCACTGGCTACAATAAATCCTTTAACTGTGTTGATCACAACAAATTGTGGAAAATTCTGAAAGAGATGGGAATACCAGACCACCTTACCTGCCTCCTAAGAAAGCTGTGTGCAGGTCAAGAAACAACAGTTCTCCCAGGTCTCCCTCAGTGCACTACCCAAGATAGAGTGTAGTCAGATGGTAGACAAAATATATGTCCTTTAAGTTTTATGGAGTTTCAGGGCCAGAAAAGCTCCCTACTGGTTAGTGTCCTTAGTAAAGAGCACCTGTGAGGACAGCAGTATGTGGAGTCCTAAAGCAATGGAGGAGTTTTGATAGGAGGGACCCTGCGTCATTAATTTTACTTGAAGAATATTGAACATGCATATCCTTATTCTTTGGCCACCTGATGTGAAGAGCTGACTCATTGGAAAAGACCCCTATGCTGGGGAATATTGAAGGCAAGAGGAGAAGAGGATGACAAAGGATAAGATGGTTGGATGGCATCACCGACACAATGGACATCAATTTGAGCAAGCTCTGGGAGTTGGTATTGGACATAGAATTCTGGTGTGCTGCCATGGGGTGGCAAAGAGTTGGACATGACTGAGGGACTGAACTGAACTGACTGATCCTTATAGAAGTTTCATGAGTTTTCTAATTTCAGGGTTTTAATTGAAATCAAATCGCTGGCCTACTTTCCCCCCTGTTTTCTGGCACTAGAGAGATAAGCGTTTGAGCTCCAATTCCATGCTTCAATGCACTGAAGTGATCAGGCAAGAGATGTAGTTCCTTAGATCAAAGCAGAAGCTGCATAGACTGAAAAAAGTTACTGGATTCTAGTATTTGCTGATGGATTGGATATGAAGGTGAGAAAAAGACAATAGTTAAAAATGATTGCAAGAATTTTGGCCTGATGAATTGGGAGGATGTAGGCCTGACCAGCTGCAGATTGAAGATATGCTGAGGAGAGAAGATTAGGAGTCCGGTTCTGAATGTATTCCATTTGGTATCCACATGGCCTTCCCTGGTGTCTCAGTGGTGTGGGTTTGATTTTTGGATCGGAAAGATGCCCTGGAGAGGAAATGATAACCCACTCCAGTATTCTTATCTGGAAAATTCCGTAGACAGAGGAACCTGGAGGAGTCACAGAGTTGGACACAGCTGAGCGACTGAGTATGGACAATGCACATCCACAGAGCGATATCTAGCAGCTGGTTAGATATCTGAGTCTGGAGGACAGTAGAAAGATTTGAGATGGAGATATAAAACTGAAGGTATTGGCATTGAGATAGACTTTAAACACCACCTAAAAATAGGAGGAGATGGAAAAGAACCAAAATCCTAGATTTGAGCCCTGAGCTAAGCGGGCAATCCAGATCTCAAGAACTAATTTCTATTCCGAGCCTTTGGACTTCTGGTCCCTGCAAGATACTTCCGGTCCAGCCTCTGGAGTACATGAGCTGCCGTGTGGTGTCTGCTAGGCACTGACCATTTTTCTTCTGCCTTGCACGACATTCACAGACCCCACTACCTGGATCAAGCACCACTGCCATCTGCTGGGCACTCATGGGTACAGCTGCACCCCGGGGATGCCACTGTGCTGTCTCTTACAGAGCTGTTTTTGTTCTGGGTGCATGAGGTCCCAGAAGTGAGTGGGATAGTGGTGGTGTGTACATAGAGGCATACAGGTTTACTAAAGCAGTATGGTTTATGGCCCCAAACTTAATAGCTGAAAGCTTCCAATTGTCCCTCCTGCAAGCCGTTTACCCCCACCACATTCACAGGCCTCAAGTCTAGTGACAAATACCATGCCGACAGGACTGTCCCTTCTTTGACCCCACTGGCCATGCTAATCTGTTTGATTTTCTCTTCCTTTGGAATGAATTCTCCCCTGGGAGGTTTCTTCATCCTTCATTCAAGTAGACATTTGGCAAGTGTAGTGCATCGGTTTGCCAGACATGCCTAGATATGCATCAATCCTAACAGTGGGGTTTTTAGGCGATTATAGGGCCCAAGTTCAGACCTTTTCTCTTTCGTGTGAGAATGCAACTCACATGTTAGATACCTGGAAGTCTGCTGGTTTAGGGTGCCATGTATCTGATTCATGCTGCTGCTGCTGCTGCTAAGTTGCTTCAGTCGTGTCCGACTCTGTGCGACCCCACAGACGGCAGCCCACCAGGCTCAGCCATCCCTGGGATTCTCCAGGCAAGAATACTGCAGTGGGTTGCCAATTCCTTCTCCAATGCATGAAAGTGAAAAGTGAAAGTGAAGTCACTCAGTTTTGCCTGACTCTTTGCATCATAGTAACTTGAGTCTGAGTGAACTCCGAGAGATGGTAATGAACCGGGAGGCCTGGCGTGCTGCAATTCATGGGGTTGCAAAGGGTCGGACACGACTGAGCTACTGAACTGAACTTGCAAAAAGCTGGCATCTGCTGATGGATTGGTGTGCTTTCTGAAACCTGTTTGATCATTAGTCTGAAGGAAACAAACTTTCAGTTGGCATCAGCTAAGACAAGGAACTTATATGGCAGTTGCTAGCTATTTGCTAATTAAATTAGCTGGTTTAGAGGTGAAAGGACAAAGAAGTCTTGTGGACAATTGTTATGATTTTATATGGTGAACAATGCTTAAAAGTATGAGAACGTATCATATAACAAAGGGAACTCTACTTAATGCACAGTGGTGACCTGACTGGGAACTCCAAAAGGGAGGGGATATATATATGGCTGATGCATTATAAAACACCTATACTTCAATGAAATAATTGTTTAAAATGTATGTGGAAATGTGACGATTGAACTGAGTTTTAAAAAAATTTTTAATTTTTACAATATTTACTTTTTATTTAATTTTTACAACATTTACTTTACAATATTGTATTGGCTCTGCCACATGAACTGACATTTTTATTCATCTGTTTAACTTTTATTATTCTTTAAAAAATTTTTGTTTTGATTTAAACAGTTATATTACCATTAAATGTCTATATGTGTATGCTCAGTCACTTTAGTTGTCGCAAGTTTTTGGGACACCGTGGGCCGTAGCCCTCTGTCCATGGGATTCCTTAACAAATGCTTGTTTTTGAAGGGGGCAGCTCCCACAGAAGACTTTGCCCAAGTTTTTCTGGTTATATGTACTATGTATATAGCACATATACACAGTGTGCTGGTTTTATACCACTATGCTATCTGTAGATTTGCTGGGACAAGGATGACATTCTACCAGTCAGTGTTTGTTCTCACTGCTAGGATGAATCTCTGCTAACACCACATGAGTCAATAAATATTTTGAGTATCATCCCTGGTTTTCAATAGAGCTGTTAACCAGGTTATATAGTAATTTGCATTTTACAGGGTGATTTTACATATTTATCACATTGGAAAATTATAACAACCCTATGAGGTAGGTGGGGGAGATGTAATATTCATTACTTTCATTTGAGAGATAAGAAAACTCAAAGGCATACTGATCATGCACCAAGTTTTGTTGTTCAGTCGCCAAGTCCTGTTCCACTCTTTGCAACCCCATGGACTGCAGTACACCAGGCCTCCCTGTCTCTCACCATCTTCTGGAATTTGCCCAAGTTCCTATCCACTGAATTGGTGATGCTATCAAACCATCTCATCCTCTGCCGTCCTCTTCTCCTTTGCCTTCAATTTTTCTCAGCATCAGGGTCTTTTCCAATTTATACCATAAGAAACTATCCATGTCGTCTAGAACTCAAGACCTCTAACTCTCCAGAAAATGCTCTCTTCATCAGGGAACTCTCCTTTCTCGAAGTTCTCTGTCCTCTCTGTCATTATCCCCATGCACTCCGCTTTCTCTTCAGAGTTATTGTAAAAGGAGATGTAGAAACTTTTGCTTGGATGTATTTCCCACAATTTTTTTTTTAAGTGACATCTCCTTCTCATTCTGCGTTTGCATATTTAGGAGGAGTGTCCAATCTACATGGAAAAATTAGGATCTGAATTTATAGAGTGATGTATAGGCTAGAGGAGAGGAGTGTTTGGTGGGTGATGACAGGTGCGTGAAGGATGTGAGGTTGTGAGCAGGTGTGTGAGAGGGTGTGATGGAGCACAGCGCTGTCAGGTTGAGTAACATTTCCTCTCTACAGGGTAATTTACTATGGGACACTTGACACAGCAGGAAATGGGGGAGTAGATGGCGTAAGAACAGCTGGAACACCTGGAGAAACTTTATCCTTGAACGGAACTGTGGATTCAACGTCTTCATTTCATTTGCTACCTGGTATTGTTTGTTATCTTTCTTTGCATGTGTTAGTTCCACCTAACCCCAACCCCCAGCAACTGTGTGCCAAGCTTCCAGATGGAAGGAATGACATTTTGCCTCATTTTCTCCCTTGTGATGTCTGGCCAGTGCTAGAAACATTGCATGTGTTTGGAAGTCATTGTTAATTGATTGATTCCTGCCATTCCCAGTAGTCCTATAACTTATTGCTCTGCAAGCTGTAGTTAAAAAAAACCCATAAGCCCCAATAAGGGAAGTCAGTTAACAGTTGCTGCTTTCATTAACTCTTAAAAAGTCCAAACCCAGTAATGCTGTCATTTTGGTCTGTAAAGAGAATTTTTAGGCAAAAATTTAACAACAGCAAAAAGGAACTGAATAAACATTTTGAAAATTCTGGCCAAAATAGTTCTCTCAAGGTTTTGTTTACCTAATCTTAATTCTATTTGTTTTCATTGTTCGGTTGCTAAGTCATATATGACTGTTTATGACCCCGTGGATTGCAGCACACCAGGCTTCCCTGTCTTTTACTATCTCCTGGAGTTTGCTCAAACTCATGTCCACAGAGTCAGTGATGCCATCCAACCATCTCATTCTCTGCCACCTCCTTCTTATCTTGCCCTCAATCTTTCCCAGTATCAGGGTCTTTTTCAATGAGTCGTCTCTTCACTTCAGGTGGCCAAAATATTGGAGCTTCAGCTTCAGCATCAGCCCTTCCAATGAATATTTAAGGTTGATTTCCTTTAGGATTGACTGGCTTGATCTCTTTGAAATTCAAGGCACTCTCAAGAGTTTTCTCCAGCACAATTTGAAAGCATCAATTCTTTGGTGCTCAGCCTTCTTTCTGGTCCAACTCTCATATCCATACATGATTACTAGAAAAACCATAGCTGTGATTGTATGGACATTTTTTGGCAAAGTGATGTTTATGTTTTTTAATATGCTGTCTAGGCTTGTCATATCTTTCCTTCCAAGGAGCAACTGTGTTTTAATCTCATGGTTGCAGTCACCATCCACATTGACTTTTTTTGGACTCTGAGAAAATAAAATCTGTCACTGCTTCCACTTTTTCTCCTGTTAGTCATGAAGTGATGGGATTGGATGCTATGATCTTCATTTTTTAAACATTGAGTTTTAAACCAGCTTTTTCACTCTTGTCTTTCATCTTCATCAAGAGGCTCTTCAGTTTCTCTCACTTTATGCTGTTAGAGTCGAACATGTATAATGATGGTCTATCCTATATTTGGTATGGGAGATGGTGACAAAAATTCAGGGCTTGTTTGTTTCCAGCAATTAGGGAACAGAGAGTGGGGGCAACATGGAAAACACAGTGTTTTGCTTCCCTCCAAGCCAAATCACTGCAGATGGTGATTGCAGCCATGAAATTAAAAGATGCTTACTCCTTGGAAGGAAAGTTATGACCAACCTAGATAGCATATTGCAAAGCAGAGACATTACTTTGCCAACAAAGGTCTGTCTAGTCAAGGCTATGGTTTTTCCAGTGGTCATGTATGGATGTGAGAGTTGGACTGTGAAGAAAGCTGAGCACCAAAGAATTGATGCTTTTGAACTGTGGTGTTGGAGAAGACTCTTGAGAGTCCCTTGGACTGCAAGGAGATCCAACCAGTATTCTTTGGAAGGAATGATGCTAAAGCTGAAACTCCAGTACTTTGGCCACACTTTTTCACTCTTGTCTTTCATCTTCATCAAGAGGCTCTTCAGTTTCTCTCACTTTATGCTGTTAGAGTCGAACATGTATAATGATGGTCTATCCTATATTTGGTATGGGAGATGGTGACAAAAATTCAGGGCTTGTTTGTTTCCAGCAATTAGGGAACAGAGAGTGGGGGCAACATGGAAAACACAGTGTTTTGCTTCCCTCCAAGCCAAATCACTGCAGATGGTGATTGCAGCCATGAAATTAAAAGATGCTTACTCCTTGGAAGGAAAGTTATGACCAACCTAGATAGCATATTGCAAAGCAGAGACATTACTTTGCCAACAAAGGT
This sequence comes from Madoqua kirkii, assembly GCA_006408675.1. NCBI lineage: Eukaryota > Metazoa > Chordata > Mammalia > Artiodactyla > Bovidae > Madoqua > Madoqua kirkii. The sequence goes on from SJYC01121127.1 coordinate 61,173, forward strand.
CTGTCTAGTCAAGGCTATGGTTTTTCCAGTGGTCATGTATGGATGTGAGAGTTGGACTGTGAAGAAAGCTGAGCACCAAAGAATTGATGCTTTTGAACTGTGGTGTTGGAGAAGACTCTTGAGAGTCCCTTGGACTGCAAGGAGATCCAACCAGTATTCTTTGGAAGGAATGATGCTAAAGCTGAAACTCCAGTACTTTGGCCACTTCATGCGAAGAGTTGACTCATTGGAAAAGACTCTGATGCTGGGAGGGATTGGGGGCAGGAGGAGAAGGGCACGACAGAGGAGGTGGCTGGATGGCATCACCGACTCGATGGACACGAGTCTGAGTGAACTCCAGGAGTTGGTGATGGACAGGGAGGCCTGGCGTGCTGTGATTCATGGGTTGCAAATTGTCGGACATGACTGAGAGACTGAACTGAACTGAAGCCATCCACTACATTTTTTAAAAGCCACACCATCTGTGGAGGCAAAGTTTAGACAGAAAAGAATCAGAGCTGATCAAAGTCAATATATCCTTTAGGTTTGAGTAATCTATATCTGTCTTAGCAAAGCTAAAGAAAACAGCAGCAAAGTGGAAATGTAGGAGTTTCCCTGGACACTGGCCAAGATCCATGTCCTTAAAAGTTTCATTTGGGTCAGAAACAACTGAAAGGTATCTCCAAAGCATGAGGTTCCAAGGGATGGCCTTGGTGTGCTATACAGTCAGTCAGTGAACAGCACAAGGGCTGAGGGTACAACCCTCTGCCCAGTGAAAATCTGAGTATTAATTATAGCTGTTCCCTCCCTATAGTGGTTTCCCCATATTTGAGGTTCTGCTACTGTAGATTCAATAGTCCCCATCTCCTAATTAGGGAGTTTGGGATGGACATGTACACTCTGCTATGTTTAAAATTTATAGTCAACAAGGACATGCTATATAGCACATGGAACTCTGCTCAGTGTTATGTGACAGCCTGGATGGGGGAGGAGTTTGGGGCAGAGTGAATACATGTTTATGTATGGCTGAGTCCCTTTGCTGTCCAGTTAAACCATCACAGCATAGTTAATGGGCTATAGTGAAAGTGAAAGTCACTCAGTCATGCCTGACTCTTTGCCACCCCATGGATTATACAGTCCATGGAATTCTCCAGGCCAGAATACTGGAGCGGGTACCCATTCCATTCTCCAGGGGATCTTCCCAACCCAGGGACCACACCCAGGTTCCCATATTGCAGGTGGACTTTTTTTTTTACCAGCTGAGCCACCAGTTAATGGGATATACTCCAATATAAAAGAAAATGCTTTAATAAAAGAAAGAAAAAGACAAATACCATACATCATTTATATAGAGAATTTAAAATATGACACTGAACTTATCTACAAGACAGAAGCAGACTCACAGACATAGAGAACAGACTTGTAATTGTGAGCAGGGTAGGCAGGGAAAGAATGGATTAGGAGTTTGAGGATAACAGATGCAAACTGTTTATACAGGATGGATAAACAACAAAGTCCTCTGCTATAGCACAAGGAACTATATTCAATATCCTGTGATAAACCATGATGGAAAAGAATATGAAAACAGGTGTATATAAATGATAGCTACATTACTTTGCTGTATAGCAGAAATGAACCCAGCATTGTAAATCAACTATAGTTCAATAAATTTTTTAATTAAAAATGAACAAAAACAATCTCCATGTCCACCATACAGAACTGTAGTATTTACCAGTGCAAAATAAAAATACATTTAGTACTGCCAACAAGGGAGAAAGAGAAGAATTCCAGGACAAGTTAGGAAGGATGGGGCTTTCAACAGGTTAACATGTGGCTTACAAAAAAAAAAAAAAATTATTTGGTTGTGCCAGGTCTTAGTTGCAGTGTGTGGTTCAGAATGTGGGATCTAGTTTCCCTAGCAGAGACCAAACCTGGGCTCCCGGCATTGGGAGCGCTGAGTCTTATCCACTGGACCATCATTTAAAGAAGTCCCCCAAATGTGGCATTTTAAAAGAATGAAGCCTGAAAAAGGGAGTAAGGATGCTTAGAAGGTTACTGCCCCATGGAAGGACAATAGATTTCAGTAGCAGCTGGGAGGTAAAAGCCAGATTTCAGGGAATCAGGAAGTGAGGGAGGAAGGAAGCAGGGCTTGCAGTGAAACAGAAGGCAGCGCACGGTAACCATGTGTGCACAGCTCTTCTGGCTCTTCCATGAGACTGAAAGGGGATGGTAAAAGAGGAGAAAACACCAAAGGAAAGTTTTTAGTATTTTCTGAGATGATTCTCAAGATATAAAAGTTCAGAACATGTTTCAAAATGGAAAGAAACCCCCAAAAGAAAGGGTCAACAAAAGAAAAAAATTAAAATAAGGGAGACATGTTTAGTTATATTAATAATATATATAATATTCTGTCAAAGTGCTTCAAAGGACTTGATTTCACAGGTATTTCCTATCATAAACACAGTTATATGTGTTTATATGACAGTCTGCTTTTTTTTTTTTTTTCCTTTATCTGCAACATGTAGCATGTGGGATCTTAGTTCCCTGACCAGGGATCGAGCCCACGCCCCCTGCAGTGGAAACAGTCTTAGCTACCGGATTACAGGGGCAATCCCACAGTTAACATTAAATGCAAATTTGTAGTTCTTTGCCTCTGTTCAGCAAGCAAAACACTTTTACATTTTAGGTTCTTATCAAAATGAAAAAAATACACATTTTATTTTCTTCTCTTTTCTTTCTCTCTTTCCCATAATACATTCTTGTATTACAGTTCCTGGGCTTCCCTGAAGGCTCAGCAGATAAAGAATCTGCCTGTAATACAGGAGACACAGGAGCCATAGGTTCAATCTCTGGGTGGGGAAGATCCCCTGGAGAAGACAGGTGGCAAACCATTCGAGTATTCTTTCCTGAAAAATCTCATGGATGGAGGAGTGACAGTCCTTGGGGTCGAAAAGAGTCTGACTCAACCGAGTGATTGAGCATGGCATGCATTACAGTTCCTATAGCACACAGGCTTGTTTGTTTCAGCATCTGTCCTGCCAGAGATCATGAACATTATTCCCATGATTCTGTTGGTCATCTAATCAGCTCCACAAAATTCTAGCCTAAAACATTACTCTGTTTCTCCAATTTTTTTCACTGTCAAAATTTTATAGTTCATGTCTTCTCTACAAGAGGACTTTGGGCAGGGACTTTTGGTCCTCTGGAGAATAATACAAATTCTCACCAGCTACCCTGATACCTACTAACCACACTAGCCAGCCTTTCACTATGCTGATCATCATGTAAGACAGGCTGACCTGACTCTCAGCAAGGTATTTTTTCCTATTACTAGGATGTCTCAGACTTGCATGGAGAGGGTTTTGTAGGTCCTGGTGGCCTTTTTCATGTGTGCCAGGGTTTTTTGCAAACAGGAGGCTAACTTTCTTTCTGCAAGTGCCCATGGAAACAGATCTTTCTCAGCATCTCCATGCATTTGCTTCTTCTCATCCACTCACCTGGACTTAAACTAGGCATGTCTTCTTTTTGGAGGCTAACTGAATGTGTAGCATAGGAAATTTCTCATAAAAGAATAGTACTGTTGCACAGAATCAGAAGATCACCTCAGTGCTACATTCTGGAAATTTTCTGGCCCTGAGAAGTCAGGGAGCTGGTGGTTTGCTGTCAGTATTCCTAGCATCTCTTTCTGAGATTCTGTTGTGCTTATTTCCACTTCTCTCCCCGAAAGGCTCTTGCTGGTGAAACAGAGACATTTATGAAAAGGTGTCAGTAACTTTAGGGAGAAGGCGGTCCTCTCTAGGAACCTCTTCTGTCAATTTCTTAGACACCATGAAACTCAGAGGAAGAGATATGAGTGGGTATGGGCAGGGTTTCCTGACCGTTCTCCAAGTGCTTACATTCTCACTGTCTCTGAGTGGTAATTTTTAGTATTTATGGAGCCTGTCTTTTATTTAATTTTTAAAAAATAAAAAAATTATTTATTTCTTTTTGGCTGTACTGGGTCTTTGTTGCTTTTCTCTAATTGCAGGCGCAGGGGCTACTCTCCAGTTAAGGTGCACAGGCTTCTCATTGTGGTGGCTTCTTCTGTTGAGGAGCACAGGCTCCAGTCACAGAGGCTCAGTAGCTGCAGCTCCAGGGCTCTGGAGCACAGGTTCAGTAGTTGTGGTGCAGAGGCTTAGGTGCACTTTGAGGCACGTGGAATCTCCCCAGACCAGGGATTGAACTTGTGTTTCCTGCCTTGGCAAGCAGATTCTTTTGCCACTGAGCCATCAGGGAAGACGTAGAGGTTGCCTTTGTCAAGAACATCAGCTCACCTCCATCACTATCTGGAAGCTCCATCCCCCTCTGCTGCATAGGCCAACTGCACAAAAAACGTTGCATCTTTCCTGTCTGTTTTGTCTCTGGCAACTTCGGTGTTCAAATTCCCTGAACTGGAAGAAGAGGAAACAAGAAGAACTAAAAAAAAAAAAAAGAAAAAAGAAAAAAATCCCCCTGGCTGAGAATTCATTCCAGGACAATTACCCAGCACTGAGACGTGCCACCTCCACACAGCCCGTGGCTCCCAGCACCCTATCTTCCCAGCCTGGCCTCTGTGTCAGCTTTGATAAGAGCCCGGGTGTAATCTGTGAAGCAGCAGTTCCCTGACTCTGAGTTTCCCCTTGTGGCTTCTTCATTCCTGTTGATAATTAAAGGAAGCTTTTCTTGCCATGCTGAAGGCTATATAAAATAAGCAAATAAGTAATAAAAGAGCTGGCTGGGAGCCAGGAACTTGCTGCTTCTGGGATCTATCCCATCTTTGTGGTGTGGCTTGGCTCTCAGACTCAGCTTTTGGAATCGGATAGCTGGGAGAGCAAACTCAGCTTGGCACCCTGCTGAAAATGTAAGATGCATAGAGAACATTCTGTGAGAGTGTTTATATGGGCCTTGGGCTTTGAAGGAGGTGGACCAGTGGTCTTCCTTCTCATTTTCCTATCTAGTATTTTCTTCCTTCAAACCCTAGATTTCTTAATTCTCTTGCCATTTGGGTCATTCTGGGGCTCACTTCTATTTTCTGTGTCCATGCTAAGTCACTTCAGTCATGTCTGACTCTTTGCGACCCCATGGACTATAGCCCACCAGGCTCCTCTGTCCCTGGAATACTCCAGGCAAGAATACTGGAGTGAGTTGATAAGTTTAAAATAAATGCAACAGAGAATTGATCTCCGAAGAGTATGTGTACTCAACCATCAATTTCTTCTCTGTATTCTTTTCAAACTTTTATATGAACCCAGCTTTAAAGATGAGTGCCTAGAGAGAGTGCTGTTTATTTACGGGTTACTGTATCCACTTATGCTTTCTTGATTTTCCTCTTCCTGGAGGCCTGGAGTAAACCCTCTGTGATGAGGTTTAGGCTCCATCACAGCCAAGGAAACCCCAGTTAAGTGTTTGGTGGAGAAGTGGGCATGTGAGGAGCCTGTTTCGATTACTCATGGATGCTTTTCTAGCATCCAGTCTGCCATTGGCACAAAGGGAGAGAATAGTTGAGGCCCTTCTTCAGGTTATTTGGGTTAAAAACAAAAAAACAAAAAGTATATTCTACTTCCCTGTCAAAAAGAAGGTGATTTGGGATGCAAATAAGCCAAGATGTGTGTTTCAATTAATGAGTGTAATTGAGGTTCAAGGCATGTATTTGCTTTCATCAGTTGCCCACATTGTTCTCTGGCATCAAAAAGCACAACATTGTAAAGGCAGGACAGTACCAGGAACGCTTCACCACAAAGCCCCTCTTGATACAGAGTGAAGTAAGCAGGAGGGCTTCCTAGGTGGCACTAGTGGTAAAGAACATGCCTGCCAGTGCAGGAGACATAAGAGATGTGGGTTCGATCCCTGGGTTGGGAAGATCCCCTGGAAGGGGGCATGGCAATCTACTCCAGTATTCTTGCCTGGAGAATCCCATGGACAAAGGAGCCTGGCAAGGGCTACTACAGTCCATAGGGTCGCAAAGAGTCAGACATGACTGAAGGGACTTAGCACAAAGTGAGTATTGATGTGAGAGTTGGACTGTGAAGAAAGCTGAGTGGCAAAGAAGTGGTACTTTTGAGCTGTGGTGTTGGAGAAGACTCTTGAGTCCCTTGGACTGCAAGGAGATCCAACCAGTCCATTCTAAAGGAGATCAGTCCTAGGTGTTCTTTGGAAGGAATGATGCTAAAGCTGAAACTCTAGTACTTTGGCCAGCTCATGCGAAGAGTTGACTCATTGGAAAAGACTCTGATGCTGGGAGGGATTGAGGGCAGAAGGAGACAACAGAGGATGAGATGGCTGAATGGCGTCACTGACTCAATGGACGTGAATTTGAGTGAATTCTGGGAGTTGGTGATGGACAGGGAGGCCTGGCATGCTGCAGTTCATGGGGTCTCAAAGAGTTGGACATGACTGAGTGACTGAACTAAACTGATGCAATATTGGTCTTCATGGTATTGGAGTTTACTTCCATCTCCAGTCCCATCCACAACTAGGTGTTGTTTTTGCTTTGGCTCCATCTTTTCATTCTTTCTGGAGTTAGTTCTCCACTGATCTCCAGTAGCATATTGGGAGCTATCGACCAGGGGAGTTCATCTTTTAGTGTCCTATCTTTTTGCCTTTTCATACTGTTCATGGGGTTCTCAAGGCAAGAATACTGAAGTGGTTTGCCATTCCCTTCTCCAGACAGCCATGTTTTGCCAGAACTCTGCAACATGACCTATCCATCTTGGGTGGCCTTCCAGAGCATGGTTCATAAGAAGCAACAGTTAGAACTGGAGATGGAACAACAGACTTGTTCCAAATAGGGAAAGGAGTACATCAAGGCTGTATATTGTCACCTTGCTTATTTAACTTCTATGCAGAGTACATCATGAGAAATGCTAGGCTGGAAGAAACACAAGCTAAAATCAAGATTGCCATGAGAAATATCAATAACCTCATATTTGCAGATGACACCACCCTTATGGCAGAAAGTGAAGAAGAACTAAAGAGCCTCTTAATGAAAGTGAAAGAGAAGAGTAAAACATTTGGCTTAAAGCTCAACATTCAGAAAATGAAGATCATGGCATCTGGTCCCATCACTTCATGGCAAATAGATAGGGAAACAGTGAGAGACTCTCTTTTTGGGGGCTCTAAAATCACTGCAGATGGTGACTGCAGCCATGAAATTAAAAGACACTTGCTCCTTGGAAGAAAAGTTATGATCAACCTAGATATCATCTTAGAAAGCAGAGACATTTCTTTGTCAACAAAGGTCTGTTGACTAACACTATGGTCTCTCCAGTGGTCATGTATGGATGTGAGAGTTGGACTATAAAGAAAGCTGAGTTCCAAAGAATTGATGCTTTTGAACTGTGGTGTTGGAGAAGACCCTTGAGAGCCCCTTGGACTGCAATGATATCTGACGAGTCTATGCTAAAGGAAATCGGTCCTGAATATTCATTGGAAGAACTGATGCTGAAGCTGAAACTGGCCACTCAATGTAAAGAGTTGACTCATTTGTAAAGCCCCTGGTGCTGGGAAAGATCGAAGGTGAGAGGAGAAGGGGATGACAGAGGATGAAATGGTTGGATGGCATTGTCAATTCAATGGACATGAGTTTGGGTAAACTCCAGGAGTGGTGATGGACAGGGAGGCTTGGCATGCTGCAGTCCATGGGGTTGAAAAGAGTTGGACATCACTGAGCGACTGAACTGAACTTTTGCTTTCCTCTTTCACCTTAATCAAGAGGCTCTTTAGTTTTTCTTCGCTTTCTGGGGGTACTAAGGCATTTCTAATGAAGTAGCAGGCCTTATTTCTTCAAGTAGGTTTTAAGCTTTTGCGAGCACAGATCTGACCATGCATCCAATAGTAATTAGCTGAGAGCTAGATTAGAGTAGATATTCAGTAGATCTTCACCAGTTATTTTTTCTATGTGATATAAGAGAAAAAGAAATGTTCCCTTTTTGCATCTGGGTAAAGTATGGCTTTCTGCCATATGGTAAGGATGGTAAAATTACTGATGAGAATCACACATTGTACTGTATTCTTTTATTCCTGCTTCACCCAAGGAGATCATAGCATGTGCTTTTACTAATGAATTATAGATAACAGTTTTGGTGATGTTTTAACATCCAGGGTGAGTAATTCTTTGAAGCATCTAAAACCTCTGCTTACATTCTTTTTTTCTGCTTTTGTTTAGAGTTGATAGACTATAGAAAAGGGAAAATATGATCAGCTCATATATGTTAAAATAATAAGTAGACACAGATCCACAGCATTATGATAATTAAACTTATTAATTTAGTAACAGATTGCTATCTGGCTTTTCCTTAAATGTATGATACTGAATATCATTTTGTAGTCTTGTAGTCTTCAACTGAAACTGCTAGAAGCTCATCTCTTCACACTTACTGTGATTGCTACTAGCTCCAGAAGGCATCACTGACATCCTGCTTGATGTAAAGCTCATCTTCTATCTCCATTACTAGTGCAGTGCACGGTCTGTGCCATTTATAGTGACTCTGCTTGAGAATGATGTAAGTAGATAGAAGCTATACCCTTAGCTGCAGGAGGGAGTGATAAGCTGAGTATCTAACCCTAGATATCATAGGCACAAACCAGTCTTTACCTACACCTGATTGATTGTTTGGTTGAATAAAGAATTCTTGGTTGAAACTGATTTTTCCCTAAGAATTTTAAAGTCTGTGTTCCGTTTTCTTCTAGCACGCGCAGGATTGCTCTTTAAAAGACTGATATATTTTGATTCTTGGTATACATTTTAACTGTTCAGATAGGTTTAGGGTCTTTGTTCCTGATGCTATGAAATTTTCTAGATTCTGAATTGTCCTCTCTCCTGGGTTACTCCTTTATTCTGGCAGACAGCCTTACTCAGTAGCTTGGGAGTTAAATTAACCAACACTTTTCATGTTTGAAATTATCTTTATTTCAGTATTACTTTAGGTTTTTGACTACATATAGAATTCTAGGTAGACATTATTTTCTCTAAGAATTTTGAAGAAATTGATCCATGACCTCATAATTTCCAGAGCTGCCATTATGAACGCCACTGCCATTCTAATTTGTGTGAATTGTATTTTCTCTTGGAAAATGTTTTGATCTTTTTATCCTGAAAGTCTTGGAGTTTCATAATGAGATGCTAAGGTGTCAATATTTTAACAGATATTTATTATGTTGGTAGGTCCTTTCAGTACAGAAACTCATGATCAGAAGTTCTGTAAATTGTTTGTATTATTAATAAATAAATTCTTTCTGGGTACCAACATATTCAGATATTGAACATATTGCTTCTTCAACTTTAGCTTCTTTTCTTTAAAATCTCTTTGTTTTCATTTTTCTTTAATATATTTTATCTTTTCTTCCAGTTTCCTTATTTTGAATGTTGTACGTGTGCTCTTATTTTTAATTTCCAAGAATTTTTCTAGTTCTTGGAATGTTCCTTGTTAAAAATAGCATCATGTTCTGTTTCACAGATTCAATATCTTATCTCTATAAGAACATTAATCATATTAAAAAATTTTTTTTCTTCCCTTTCCTTTAGGATCTTTTATTTGTTTTGGTCTCTGTCCATCACGTTTCAGGCTTTCCTCAAATATCTGATGATCCATGGCAGCGTTTAATATTTGGGAGTGACATTTTAAAAGGTAACCTTTGTGCAAGGCTTGTCAACCGGTGGGTTTGCTGTAGGATGACAGGGGCAGGCTGTTTCACTGGGCTGATGAGTTTCACCAGAAAAGAGTCTTTTAATCTTCTGTTGGGAAATATATATTTCTTTTGTTTTGTCCTTGTAGATTTATGCCTTACAAAACTGTTTTCCTTGGTTTAGCATATATTTGAAAGGCATTGAAAGATGATCTTTGTTTTTAGTCTCCTCTGTTTAACCTGTGGCCAATGGCATCCTCTTTGGAACCCAGGGCCTCCTGTGCCTTTAGATACATTCTTGGGCCAATACAGGAGAAGCAGGTGATGTGGATTTGGCCTCTGGATCAGGAAGACTCCCTGGAGGAGGAAATGATGACCCACTCCAGTCTTCTTGCCTGGAGAAATCCATGGACAGAGGAACCTCGTGGGCTACAGTCCATCGGGTTACAAAGAGTTGGACATGATTGAGTGACTAACACACAGACACACACCATAAGTTTGTTTTCTACATCTGTGACTTCACTGTTAATAAGTTTATTTTTTTGAGTTTAGAATTCACTTAATTATTTTTGAGTGTTATTGACATATGATAAAGAAATGCCTTCAAGTAAAATGCTTAGCTTGTGTCAGCATATTATTAAAGTTTATATCCTTAATTTTATTAAAATACATTTTTACACTTGATTCTCTAACCAAGAAAGAGAAAAATGGAAATTTACATATAAAATAGGGGTTATTCATTATTACCTATATCTGTTTAAATATTTTATCATATGCACATTCTAATTTTTCCCACTTAAAAAGTGGAACATACTTTTAATTTTACTGTAAATTAAAGCATGCTTTTTAAGAAACTAGACTGAAATTTATTTTTATATTTGTTCATCAAGAAAGAACTTTATGGTCTAATGTTTGGGATTGTTTCACTTTCCATTTTAACTAAAACCTAGCTCTCCTCCTGGGCTTCCCTGGTGGCTCAGCATTAAAGAACCTACCTGCAATGCTGGAGACTTAGGTTGGATCCCTGGCTGTGAGTCTGACCCCTAGGTTGGGAAGATCTCCTGGAGAAGGGTATAGCAACCCACTCCATTATTCTAGCCAGGAGAATTCCACGGATAGAGGATCCCCGTGGGTACAGTCCACTGAGCTGCCAAAAGTTGGGCACGACTAAGTGACTAAAACACACACACACACAACTTAAGAGGAATTGGTCAAGGGATAGTGCTGGTCCTAGTTGGCTTTGTAGGAAGATTTCTGAGCAATAAATAGCCCAACATTGTTCTTCTCCCTTTGGTTTCCTATCAGAGCCTCCCATCGGCCAACTACAACCAGAAGCCAATGGACAAAAGATTCTTATTATAACTGAGTTCTTAGAGATCAGTATCTTATAACACAGAGTAGGAGAGAGAAATCCATGGACAGAGGAACCTCGTGGGCTACAGTCCATCGGGTTACAAAGAGTTGGACATGATTGAGTGACTAACACACAGACACACACCATAAGTTTGTTTTCTACATCTGTGACTTCACTGTTAATAAGTTTATTTTTTTGAGTTTAGAATTCACTTAATTATTTTTGAGTGTTATTGACATATGATAAAGAAATGCCTTCAAGTAAAATGCTTAGCTTGTGTCAGCATATTATTAAAGTTTATATCCTTAATTTTATTAAAATACATTTTTACACTTGATTCTCTAACCAAGAAAGAGAAAAATGGAAATTTACATATAAAATAGGTGTTATTCATTATTACCTATATCTGTTTAAATATTTTATCATATGCACATTCTAATTTTTCCCACTTAAAAAGTGGAACATACTTTTAATTTTACTGTAAATTAAAGCATGCTTTTTAAGAAACTAGACTGAAATTTATTTTTATATTTGTTCATCAAGAAAGAACTTTATGGTCTAATGTTTGGGATTGTTTCACTTTCCATTTTAACTAAAACCTAGCTCTCCTCCTGGGCTTCCCTGGTGGCTCAGCATTAAAGAACCTACCTGCAATGCTGGAGACTTAGGTTGGATCCCTGGCTGTGAGTCTGACCCCTAGGTTGGGAAGATCTCCTGGAGAAGGGTATAGCAACCCACTCCATTATTCTAGCCAGGAGAATTCCACGGATAGAGGATCCCCGTGGGTACAGTCCACTGAGCTGCCAAAAGTTGGGCACGACTAAGTGACTAAAACACACACACACACAACTTAAGAGGAATTGGTCAAGGGATAGTGCTGGTCCTAGTTGGCTTTGTAGGAAGATTTCTGAGCAATAAATAGCCCAACATTGTTCTTCTCCCTTTGGTTTCCTATCAGAGCCTCCCATCGGCCAACTACAACCAGAAGCCAATGGACAAAAGATTCTTATTATAACTGAGTTCTTAGAGATCAGTATCTTATAACACAGAGTAGGAGGGAAAAGGATAAAAAGTGTATCTAGATGGGACAAACAGGAGATAGAATTAGTGTATGGACTAATTTTTTTTCCTGGAACATCTTTATTCTGATTTTCATTGGAATGCTAATTTTAAAGAAGATGTGTCCTTTAAAATTTCAGTTGTCACTATTTGATTTCTAGGTGGTAGAATAAATTTCAGAAAACATCATAGAGAAAAGCATTATAGCAATATAGCATTATGATTGCTATAATTTTTTGTTCCATTATTCTAAGTGTCCATTTATGATGTGTCTAGAATATAGTAGGTGCCAAATCGATGATTGATTGCATTTGTTTTAGCTTTACTACACACCATTCTCTATTTGCTTGAACTGCTGTTGCCTTGGAACTTTCAAAGGCTTCATTCTAATAAAAAAGCGGGGGGCAGTGAGAGAAAAGCAAAAATAAGCTCAAAGTATTTTCTCTTCCCAAGTATCACAAACTAAGACACAAAACCAAACAAAACATGGAGCCATGTTACATACAGTGGAGAAATTTTTAATTGTAAGGTAAGGGAGTGGGTTTCCCTACCATGACTGTCTTTAACTAAACCATGGTGCGTGATGATCAGACTGTACATGGTCAGGGCGGGCCCAAGGGAGGCTCCACTTTCAGAATTGTCTGACCCCACACCTGCACAAACAGCCTTTAAGAAAGGGGCAGTTGTACTTGGCAGCCAGTCCCCGTGGCTTTTTCGTCAGGGCTTTCTCTTGCTTTTCTCCATTTATCCACCATGGATCTTGGCTTGCATGTTCCTGCCATGGATATGTCTGTGGTTTTCCTGGGAGCACAGTGTTGAGGAGGATGCGTGTTGACTTCCTGGGGTTGATTCCAGAGTGTCCTGGCTTGCTCGGAAACACTGAAGCCCCCGAGTCTCCCTTGGGTCTGCCTGAAGGTTTGCACAGCTGTCTTATGCTGAGGAGAGGGTGCATCACCACCAATTATTTTGTCATCAAAATAATTGTCCTGAAATAGTAACACTTTGCCACATGAGTGGATAAAGAAAATATGGGAATACACTGGTGGCTGTGGCCTGGGGAAAGGGTGATATGCAAATCTAAGTTTTATCTTGAAATCAGGTAGATTTTTAGGAAAACTGCATTATTTTTCTGAAGGAATCTGAATCATTTGTGCTTACTTTTCAGTCTCTAATTCCATTTCAATTTTCTATTTCTTTTTTTTTCAAGATTTGTAGCATTTTTAATTTTTTTTAAATTTAAAATTATTTATTTATTTTTAATACTTTATTCTACTTTACAGTACTGTATTGGTTTTGCCATACATTGACATGAATCAGCCATAGGTGTACACGATCTCCCAATGCAGAAGCCCCCTCCCACCTCCCACCCCACACCATCTCCCTGGATCATCCCATACACCAGCCCCAAGCATCCTGTATCCTGCATTGAACATAGACTGGCGCTTCATTTCTTATATGATAGTATACATGTTTCAGTGCCATTCTCCCAAATTATCCCACCCTCTCCCTCTCCCCCAGAGGCCAAAAGTCTGTTCTATACCTCTGTGTCTGTTTTGTTGTCTCACCTACAGGGTATAACTATCTTTCTAAATTCCATATTTTTGGTGTGCAGGATTGTTTCTGAGAGGACTTTCTCTAGTTGTGGTGTGCAGTCTTATTATGGTGGCATCTCTGGTTGTGGAGCATGGGCTTTAGGGTCACAGGTTTCAGTAGTTGTGGTTCCTGGGCTCTAGAGCTCGGGTTCAGTAATTGTGGCACGTGGACTTTGTTGCTCCATGGCATGTGGGGTCTTCTCAGATCAGAGATTGAACCCATGCCTCCTGAATCAGCAGGAAGATTCTTTATCACTGAGCCACCAGGAAAGCCCCTGTATTTCTTTTTATTATTCTACTTAAAAAATGTCTCCTACCAACAGGTGTGAAATAGGACACATACAAGTCTCTTCACCATCCTCTGATACGTGGACATCTGTTCCAGTCAGTAGGCTAAGCAGATTTCAAATGGGCAGGCAATATTACAGAAGCTCTTCCCTGGTACAAGAAATTATTGCTAGACTTTGGTTATACACCGCTAGATGAATAGTGGACCTGGAACCAGGATAAATGCACACTGACTGAAAATTTTTAAAAGGCAGGGATATTATTCTTAATTGTTGCTCAGCCACTAAGTCGTGTCTGACTCTTTGTGACCCCATGAGCTGTAGCACATTAGGCTTCCCTGTCCTTCACTATTTCCCAGTGTTTGTTCAAACTCAAGTCCATTGAGTCAGTGATGCCATCCAACTATCTCATCCTCTATCACCCCCTTCAATAATCTCAATCATTTCCTATAGTTAAAAATCTCATATTGTATATACACTTGAATTAAGACAAAATGACTTTCAAATAAGGTTTGATTCCTTCCTATTACATTAATGTCATCTTCCCCTATGTTCATTCCCCTCACAAATATTTACTGAGGGCCTTTTATTTTTTATTATTTTCTGTTTGGTTTTGGTTTTCTTTTGTTTTCTTGAAGTATAGTTGATGAACAATATTACATAACTTACAGGTATACATTATAGTGATTAAAAGTTTTAAAGTTTAGACTTCACATATAGTTATTATAAAATGTTGGCTATATTCCCCAAATTGTATAAGATATCCTGTGGCTTATTTTCAACTTGATAGTTTGTACCTCTTAATTCCTTACCCCTAAATTGCCCCCACCTCATAACTGTGAATCTACTTCTTTTTTGGTTATGTTTACTAACTTGTTGTATTTTTTAGAGTCCACATTTAAGTGATGTCATGCAGTATTTGTCTTTCTCTGTCTGACATTTCACTTCAAGTTCATTCATATTGCTGCAAATCACAAAAATTTACTCCTTTTTTATGGTTTAGTAGTATTCCATTCCGTGTGTGTGTGTGTGTGTGTGTGTGTGTGTGTGTGTGTGTGTGT